>VZRE01012762.1:9486-26452 GCA_013396775.1 Cephalopterus ornatus | reverse complement strand
GATCTCAGAGGTCTTTTCCAACCTGGTCAGTTCTATGATTCTATGATTAATTTCTTTCCAATAAAAAACAGGCTGATCAGTTTGCATGGTATAATTGTGCATTTTAAAATCATCACAATATGTGTGTCATCACAGATTGTTTTACATACACGTCAGAAGTGCTCTTACTGGTAAGATACTAGCAGAAATAATTTCCTGACAATAACAAATACAGCCATTGTCACAGTTATTCAGACCAATTCATCTAGTCCAATATGCTCTTTCTGGCAGTGACCAGCATCAGAGGAAAGGGCAAGCAACTACGAAATTGGCAATTTTGGAACAATCTTTCAAGAGGTAAAGATGTTTCTTAAATTTGAATTTAGAAGCGATGTGCCCTGAGGTTCAAGTGTTCACAGAAATTGTGCTAAACTTCTGACTCATATGGTATCTTATGGCAGCAAGTTCTAGACTGCTCAAATGTATTACTGTACTATTATTGGATAAGCTGAATTTCAAAGGTATTTCCTTGTGCTTTTACTTTTGTTCCACTTTTGCTCTTGAAATGCAAAGGTAATAAGATGTTTTTGTAGCTGCAATTTAAGCAACCCCTGCATTCGTCCTCAAGGCAAACCGAAACTATATTTCTGCACTCCTGGAAGTGAAGAGAAGCACATAACATAAAAGCTTAAGAACAAACACTTTGCATTTGCAACTACATCCCTTTTCTACTCTATCAAAATTATGGTTTAAGTTTATAACATGTATACATGCATTCATATACATGTGAATATCTACTACTAATAACCAGCCAATACCACAAACACATAAACAGACATAAACATTTAAACCCTTCTATTGCTGAATACATTTTTAAACATAGAAAAGCAGTTTTATTAGCCCTTGAAGAGAATAATGAAGGAGAAAAAGGAAAAATAAAAATTTAAATGTACATTTCCCAAACAACCTAGCAAATTTGCCCATGTATTTAGTCATTACTCGTAACTAAAGAAATGTGTACCCTACTACTTCAAAAATACCAGCTCCACTAAATTAGAAGATCCAGTAGAGGGTTCAGTGATTGCAGAGCAAAACAAATGCAAAACCTCCAAGATAACTGAAAGTCATATATACAGTACAAGTGCCTAGAAGATAACTTTGAAAATCAAAACCTATCCAAGCAACAAAGGAAAACAACTAGAAATGCTGCAAAGGAATGGTCCCTCTATATGATATAGTACTGAATGCATCTTCTACAAATGTTGTTGCACTGGGTAAAGGTATCTTAATGAATATGCATATCCAGCTACCCATGTTGAATACAGTCTATAAGCACAACTCCTAAAGTCAGTGTATCTGAGTTATAGGAAAATTAATATAAATTATATAGATACAACTTCTATCATGCTCATAAAACAGAACAATGTGCAATAAATACTGTCTCTTACAAGACAAAAAAAAGTACCTGGAACAGCTACTGATACCTAGTAAAAATTTAGTAAAAGAACCATACTCAATTACTACATACATTTGTAATTTTAACCCCAAGAGTTCAGCTGTCTTTACCACTTTGAAACAAAAAGAAATGTTTCTGAGAGCCAGATCAAACACTGACTGAAATTCCAGTAAAGACTCCCATTGACTTGAGTGGCTTTTGAATGGAGCCCAGAAATTATTAGATCTGCTTGCTTTGAAGACTGCAAAACTTCATACTTGTGGTTAGTTCTATGAAGCACCAGTATTTAAGAAACCAGTCCTCCTTAATGACAATCACACCTCCAAATTGCTTTCACAGTCATGATACCCTGGAGCTATGCAAGACCCTGAGCTGTCCTTCAGTGTTTTGCCACCAAAAATATTGCCAGTAAGTACTGTTCTGTTTCCACCTGCAGCATACTCTAAATGAAGGTAAATAAGGCATTCATGCAGGAAATTAACACATGGCATAAAATAATACTGAGCTTCAGGATGAAAGCTAGCATCGTGTCACAGGGAAAATCAGTGTAACAGTGTGTGCGCACTTCCAGACAGGGGCTTAGTAAGACAGCTCAAACCCCTTATAAATGTATTGAGAGAACAAGGACACAAACCAAAACTAAGTTGTCACTTGTGCTATGGGCCTGAAAAAGCACAGATGACTTTTTTTAACTTTCCTTGATTTTTGTAATATTCCTGTGTTCTTAATGTGTACTTCGCTAATTGTTTGCAAAACTCACATTCAAGCTACTTAACAAAACTATCTTAATATGTGCTTCACAATCTATGTATATTAATAAGCAACATAATTCAATTCCTAATTCTGGTGCCATTCTGTGTGGGTTTTATTATTTGGGAGAGGGGGGAAGAACCAGTGTCAATCAAAAAGTCTATGGAAGTTTCTCACACAAGTGAGGCACAAGAAGCTAGCTAAAGAGTTGAAGTAATGTAAAATACTGTGCCCAGCGTCCTGAAGGTGTAGCGAAAGGTTCACATGTGAATCTTCGCAGTTTCGGACTCCACCAGATGCCAAAAACGTCTAACCACTTTATATTTTGGTTAACCCTGAAAATTTCCATGGTCCATTTGAGATAGAATAGCTGGGATCCCATCACCAGAGCGCTTGAGGTATTTCTTACTTCACTAGATTTCCTACTTTCAGATTCAATTCTGGTATATCATCAGCTCAGCTTCTTACATGGCACATAAAGTGATTTCAAACAATGCCTGTGCCAGTGGCCTTACAGCTTGGTCACCCATGGGTACCCATAATACCCACACAATGCTATTCAGTGCAAGAATAATTTATTAGGATTTTTTAAACTTTCAGCAATGTACATTTACAAACTAGTCTGCAGTTAGACTACAGCACAGGAGTCACATGGAAGACAGCTGAGTTTGCACAGCAACATTCACACAAAAACCAGAGAAACAACTTTAGAACTAATTCAGAATTTAAATTTAAAAAAAAAAAAAAAACAACCTCTATGAACATATTTTTGCCATGAACACAGATAAAAAAAGATATGCTATAAGACCAGTAACATCTCTAGGTAAGTTGTAAAGCAGTTGCCAGTTCACAAAGGTGAAAATTTCAGGAGAAGTGCTTAGGAATGGAAGAAAAAGAGCTGCTATGAACAGGACTAAATTTGCCATTCCTGCCACTAGAGAAGGAAGCAAAGACCAGGGTGAACAGGGGGTCATTTAGCCAATCCAAAAATGCGGAGTAGGTGTTTTGGATGATGCAACATTGTGAACCAATCATCAGGCAAGGAAGGGGACACAAAGAACCTTGTGTTTGCTGATACTGATATGCAAGGGCCAAAAAAACCAGAAAGCAACAGAAAGAATACTTCTTCTCCACGGGTGGCTGAAAATGCAGAGAAGATGCTTAGGGGCTGGGGTGAAGGGAAGTGGGACACTGCATTCCCCTGGCCAACTGAGCTCTCCAGTACACTGCATGAGAGAACTTCGGAGAAAGAAAGTTTGGGGCCAGGCCAGAGCACCATTGCACCAAATGGTTTCACTGAGCCAAGACTCTCCATGGAACAGTTGCTCCTATGTGCTGCATCCCCATATTGTGAAGCAGAAAATACAAATCTGCTGCCTGCTGTCTTCTAAGGAAAGCTCTCTGTAAGCTGTTGACACTGTATTTGTGCTTTGCTCTATCAATTTGCTCAGGTTTTCGGAAGGATAAAAAGGGGTAAAGCAAAATAAAACAAAGGTCCTGAAAAGTAAATGCAAGATGTGTGAGAGTTTAAAATGAAGAGAAACCTGGGTGAGGATGGAAAGGGGAAAGAGGCAAAAAAGAAACCCTTTGTGGAATTTGATTCATCACTCTACTTTCCAGTTAAGATTATAACAATCTCCTTTATTTTAATATATTCAGTCGGGTCAGGAAATTACTTTATTTCAATCAAAATTGTTTTAGGATGAAATGACAACTGTTAATGGCAGTCTATAAAACTCAGACATTCTCTCTGACTCATTATATAATTCTAGGGGAAGGTAGAAAATCATCTATCTATTGGAAATCATTCCTGCCTCTAGGCCAGGCAAACACTCACCAGAAAGCAACTCAGAATCATCCTCCAGGAGCATCAGCTTCTCTGGTCAGACCAAGTAATCCCTCTGTGGGCCCAATCTGTCAATTCTCTGGTTTTCAGTTGACAAGTTATGGCCTTTGCACTCTGCTACCACACTACTACAGCTTTTGCCTTCAGGAAATACTCTAATAAATGAGTTTATTCGGAAGATTTTCACAAGAAGAGCAGAGGAAATTAAGTATTTTTTCAAGGAAGATAAAACCTTGTGTTTCAGGGGATCTCTGACAATGAAGACTAGGAAGATAATTTTCCATCCAGGAAAGCTGACATTGTTTCTAGCAATACTGTCCAGTCTGGAACAGAGAAGTGGACTGGACTTGAAACAGCTGTTTCTATTCTCCGAATAAAGGAAGTCTGAAAAAAAAACAAACCCACATAAGATTTCCTAGAGGATACAAACAAAATGTTCACCTAATAACATCACTTGTTCCTTTAATACCTTACCTTTTCCTTAGACTTAGCACTTTTTTTAAAAGAACACTATGCATATTTCAAGGCTGCTAATTACAGAAAAAAATGTAAGGTTGTTGCTGTATCTAAACACAGCCAAATATAGGACAGTGTTTGACTGCAGTAAATCCAAACAAAAATAATTACATATAAATTATTTTGCAGTTACCCTGTACTGAAGTAGAGCTTCTCAAAGCATAAAATTTTAGCTGAATACTGAATCTGCCATTTGAATAACTTTTAAGACAGGGAGTTATTTATTTGAGTCATTCTTCTTTGAAATTATCTTTAAAAGACACTATGTAATGTTAAAGTCTGATTGTTACAATTTTTTGACAGTTTAACTATCTTGTGGTTGAAAATGCTCAACACGCTAGATAGGTTATGCAATTTTTGTTCTTACTTATGCCACTCAGTATTGGTTCTAAAAGCAACAGAGACTGCCCCTTAGAAAACAATTTTTGTAGATGTCTAAGAGACCAGAAAGGGCAAATAAATAGTTTAAGTTGAAAATGAAGTTGACATAAGAACATGTTGATTAAGTGTTTGTGCCTCACACCATTAGGTCACAGAAAGTCCTTTAGACAGGCTGTTAGAGGCAGCACTAAATTCAATATGAATATAGATAGCTGGCAGAACCCTGTCTTTTGCTATCTGTAACTCCCTAAAGTCAGTTAGTACAACTGTTTATCAATATCAATTTTAATTCAAGATGACCCTCATAACATTTCTCAAAAGTTTCAATGTACTTTTGGTTTACAATATTTTATTAACTAACCATTTTATTGCTGCAGTTTGAGTAATTTATAAAAATGTTACCTTCCTTCTGTGCACTTTTCATCACACAAACGAGACAAGTTACATTTCAAATGCAACAACTATTTGGATTTTCTTTTTTCTTTTTTTTCCCCCTTCTCTTGCTTTGTCTTACTCCTGAAGATGTGTGGGATGTTGGTTTTTTTCCCTCTTTCATCTCAATATTTAAATGCAATAATAGAAGTAATTAATGTTTAGCTGTTTAACTTCCATTTTATGCAGAGTAGACATCTGATGATCAAATCCATCCAATGTCTGCAATTAGACCAACTTGTGCAGCTGCGCTTCTCTTTCTAGCTGGAATGCACTTCCTTTTTGCTCTGAACCGATTTGTGATGCACTTGATGTACAATATTCCATGTACAGCTTTGAAATAAATGTGGGATATTATTCTATCTTCAAGGCCAATATAGAGAAAGGCTGTATTAAGCACTTAGGTGTGAGAGGGAGGGAGGGAGGGAGAGGAAAATAAAATAAAAAGGCAATGACTACAGATGCCCAGGCTGTATGTGGTACTGGAAAATCATTGTCAGCTTTGCTGTCACTGTCACATGTCACTTCCCAGATGTTCATAACTGGAAATGTCACAAAATGTCATGGCATAAGTTGCTGTATTTTGTTTTCTGTAGAAAGGGTGCACAATAATAAAACAGCCTCAGGAGTGTATAGCTAGCCAACAGCAGCTTGTAAAGGTCTCAGTAAAACAGCATGTGTGCACATTCTGGAAAAAAGAAGCAAACATCAGCTTCTTTTCTTTTGTCCTTTTTTTTTTTTTTTTTAATTAATAACATAGTGCTTGGGCTGATAGAAATTTAACATTTAAATTAAACACAAAGAAAAGCCCCTTTTGTAATCTTTTCTAGATCTCAAAGCTGCCTTTGTCCAAGAGCTAAAATGCTGATGTCAGATTAGTTATTGACAGAGCCAGTACAAATTTGTTCCATGTTCATTTATCTTCTGGAATTTGATGTAGTGCTCTACAATTAAAAGCAGAACCCTTTGTGAAATAAGCTCTTCATTGGTGACATCGATGTGGGAGAAAGCTTTGCATTTTAAAGCAAGGTCTTTCAAAGCACAGATTTTATCTTCTCCACAAGGTTTGTGGTTTTGAATGAAGTCCAGGCCAGGTTCTCTCTGTGAGAGAACCTCTCTCTTCTTTCTCTCAAATTATTTCCATTTGCTTTTCAGAAAGCAAATCCAACTACACAGGCATAAACTCAACAAGACACGCTCCCCTTAACCATTAAGATTAAGCATTATAAAATTCTATCTGCAGCCTATACATCCAAATAAAATGGCTTTGGATAAAACGATTTTGGCTCCTTCACAAAAGAAAACAAGAAAGGGAATCAATCATCTGCTTTTCTCTGCTTATAGAACTCAATGCGGATCCAGAAGCTACAGTTAAAATCCTTCGCTTTCAATCTTGCTCTTGCATGTAATTAAGATCATTGTAATACGTTAATATTCCAATGCTGTGACCTACTTACAAAGTCAAAACTGTCAAATGGCTAAAAGTGACCCATTCACTTTCCTATTGATTTTGACTAAGTCACTAAGTCCCTTTGCTGTCTAGCAAATCATGTCCCTCTGCTTTATGTGCACAGCATGTGTGGGGCACATACACTCATGTCTTTTTATAACATATAGCACAAGAGCTACTGAACAGAGCGGGGGAACTACAGAACAGAGGTGGGGATAAGAAGCTAATCAAGAACAAATGCTGAGGCAGAATCATTTGTTTTCAAAGATATATTTGCTCCGAGACAGTGATTTATTTCAATGTCTATTTCATATATGCCAAATGACTCAGATGTCATCATTCAGTCTTGTAGTCCTTGGTACATTAGTCTAATGTAACATCATTGAGCAGCTGCATTCTCTGTTATTTGAAGGACAGGTGGAAGCTATGCTTTGGTCAGTTGTGAATTTGTTCCCTCTAAATTTCTTTTTCAGCACACTATACTTTATTCTATAACGGTTGGAGCTACCCTTTTCAGTGTTTCAGGCTTTTTTTCCTCACAAGCTTTTATCAGTGTGAATGAACTAGTTAAGGAGCAATCAAGCTTAGAAACATTTTAAGCTTTTCAGTTATTTTATTGTATGCTATGTTTCAAATGACAGGTGAACTATTCTGTTTATTTAATAAAACCAAGTGAAAGACTCCGCACATAATTCTGGTCCTTTCTATTGTCATCTGAGGCAGGAAGATTTTACCTGGTCATTCATCATCTGCCATTTCTTGGAACAGGAGGCTTGGTCTGCTTGGCCTCCCACACTCAATAAATCTACAGGAATGACTACCAACTCCCTTTAAAACAAACAATTTATACTATATCCATATATTATGAAGGGGAACAGACCTTCAGATCCATCTTCTCAATTTTTTATTATTATTATCTCTGTCTCTCCACTTCTTAAACGCTGGGCAGAAAAGAAAGCTGCAACTCTGCTTACAGTTCTCTTCATAATCATTCTGTCTTCTGGTACCACCCAGCTCCTCAAATTCAGTGTAGCTACGTGCAGTGTTGTCATGTTAGCCCATCACTGAGGTGGCCAATGGGAAGCCGATTAAAGGCATCCATCCTGATTTATACATTTGCTAATTGTCACACATATACTGTGTATGCTCTGCTGAGAATGGCTGTGGAGCCTCCTGGATGGAAGTAGATGCTTGTCCTGGAGTGGATGTGTTTGACTGAAGGATGGAGCAGACAGAATAACTGAGAAACATAACAAGCTAGGGGCCTTCAGCAAAAACAGTGATTAAGAGACTCCTAAGACAGGCTCAAAGCCAAACTTCAGAGCTGATGATAAAAAAGATACTTTCATAGAGGTTTAGAAGAGGCAATGCAGAATTTGTTGCATCTCAGAGAGCTGATGAAAGTTGCTGGAATCACAGCAGGACAGATTCACTCAACAATCACAGTACGCTAGGAGGCATAAAAGATATATGCTGTCAAACCCTTTATTTTAACACATCTTGACCAATAAATCTTGAGTTTTCTCTGTTTCAAGAGCTATTCACCTTTAGTGTTTTGGGTTGTTCATTTGAAAGAATATAGATGTGGCCAGATCTCCTTGAAAGAATCAACTGAGACTAAGCTGTCAGACAATACAGGAAACAGCTGTATCACTTCAGACTGTTCATTATAAACTTCTTCCTCTACTTGGGCTCATTTACTTTCCCATTTTGCAACTTTCACAAACACGCTTGTAAAAAAACTGATAGCAGCTCTATAGCCACTGTCAATTCTATATAGTGGGGTGGCATAATTCTACTCTCCTTTTTCCACACAGGTACCTCTCTGGAGTAGCTGCTTGCCTTATACAGACTATTTTAACGACCTAAAGACCTGAGTTTGCAGGGAGAGATTAGCATACATGAGACTCCTTGAAAACGTGTAATGCCCACTTGTATGAACTTACAATAACAACAGATAATGTCAGCGGGAAAGTGATACAGCCTTACAAAAAACAAAAAACCAAACATATGAAGAAAAAGAGTAAAAATAAAGCAAGCCGAAACACTGCTAAGAAAGAGGTTTTTGTTAATATACCCCATATGACAAAAAGCACTGACACTGCATGAGACTTCTAAGTCAACCTCTCATTTTGTTTCAACTCCTACTATGCTATTTAGTCCTTACCCTGCATAACTATTAAGCTGTTATTTCTATTTTATGTTTTAATGGATGGCATTAGGAAATAGCTTATTTCATTAAACAAACAATGGAAGTCCAGTGCCTGGAGTCTCCTTAACATTTCAAGGTATTTCAAAAACTATATGCTTTTCTTCTTTCTTGTCTGAATCTTATTTGAAGAGGCGAATGACTTTCAGGCTTTCAGTGTACTGGAATGCAATTGTTTCCATTTATAAATATCAATATCATTGAAGCTATATCTGTATATATTTACTGAACTGAAAAATCCAAGAGTTATAAAATTTCTCGTACAAGAATTCTTATCTCTCTAATTTGTTTTTGGAATTTGTTTCTTAGTATCCAGTATTTACTTCTCTGCATCTCAGATTCTCCACTTGAGTTGTTACCTGTAGCCTTAATCTTTCTAACAAATGAAAGTATTGTACCAATACCTGAGGCAGAGTTTTCTGATAAAGTCAGTCTAATTTTTCCCTTAAGATGAAAGTAGTAAAGCTTCATTCCAAAACACTGACATTTGCAAATCCAGCTAAGGTGCTACATCGTATCTTTATAAAACTTTTAAAGAAAAGGGTAGTTTTTGAAAGATAGGTTTTGACATTCAAAAATCCAGAGGGCCACCTAAAATTTTACTTCTAATTTCTCAGACTGAAAAGTTCCATCTTTAATTTAAAATAACATTTGGGGTGTGGGGGTATTTATCTATAGCAATGCAAAAATACAATATTACGGAATTGCCTCATTCTATTTCAAACCAGGAACAGTTTAATTTTGTGAAAAAGAGTAAAAAATTTTGACTTTTTATCTCAATTTGGGGCATTATTATTTTTAACTTACTTCCATTTTATAGAAAGACAAATAATTGTTTCCCACTCAGATCTTTCTCTAACTGTAGAATCTTTGAAGGGCTTCCAGCCTTATTTCTTGAATCCTTTTGCATATTACATTTTTGGATGAGTAGATCATGACCAACTCTCAATATTACCTGTGCCTGACCCTTACCAAACCCTCTGTTCTAAGATGACAGTAAAGGCAATATAGTCTCCTTTAGTTTCTTGTTTCATTGTTTTCAATGCTTAGTAATGTACCTTTCTTTCCCATCATGACTACATATCCTTACTGTCTACTTCAGCCCGTGGTGGCACACACTATGTTCATTCTTAAGAAAACATCCCTGTCAATGTGACATATCAACATGAACTACTCACACTATCAGTGAGGTATCAGTTACTTCCATTTCAGTGAACTTCTAGGTATCATGCTGGAATTTCAATATCCTTTTGTGTTTCTGTGTGCATTTAGGGTAGGTAGAGTTATACAATAGGAAGTGATCAACTCTTATGCAGCCTTCAGTCAGGAAATTCCCACAGAAAAAAAAAACATTAGGGATCCCTGACAGGCACTTCTTTCTTTGGGTCACAGCTTTATAAAGAGTTTATAAACTGAGGATAGGCTGCCCTTCTTCCTCCTCCTCCTTGAAAGGGCTAAAGTTGAATATATTATTGAAAGCCTGTACAACTTTGTATTAAAAACATGCTTTCAAAAAAGGTGCAAAAATGAAAAGGGCTCCTTTCTGTCAAGGAGGACTATGGCTTTACTGTAGGATCCTGTGACCTAAAAATTTCTCAATAAAACGAGAGCATAATCCTATAGCCTCTTTTTCTTTTCCCTTCTTTAATTGTAAAGTTATTTATTTTTCTATAGAGACTGGTTAGAGACATCAAACCAGATGTCAGCCTCCCACATGGATGCATATTTATCTGTAGTCTTGGGGTCACTGTGACACATCCTGTGCTTAGCTCAGTTATTCAGCAGAAGCCATCTGCTTCAGCCTTGGCCTCCTCTAGACTAAAAGTGGTCAGAGCCTGGATCCAACACCTGTTTGGACAGCACACTCTGGAAGGCTGTATTACCTTATGAGTGAAATTAACCTGTGGATTCCTCACTTTTCAGAAGACAAGCTTTGTTTAGTGATCACTAGGAAAATACTGAGAATTCAGACACAATCTAAAGCAAGAAATGAAAAGGGGTTGCTAGTTTTGTGCACTTCAGGTCACTGTTTTAAGCTGTGACTTAAGAGTGCTATCTGTGGGTTTCTCCTTAAAAATTATAATTAAGATCCTATAGTTCACTCTGATCTCTCACATGGCTGCAACACAGCACGTAACAGTACATCCACTCTTTTGTTTCTTACTCAGAGAGAGGCCTGAATCCCAGTGTTTATATCTATAATAAAGGCATGAAGTGGTAGAAAAAAAATATGTAGGTCATTAAGAAAATGCAAGATCTACAGAAAATAATATTGAAATTTTTTTCCTCCCTTTTTTTAGTGGGCTATTCATCTAAGAAAGATTACTGGAACAGAGGCTTTCAAAGCAGTAAACGGGTCTCAGGAATACATCAACTTAACTGAAGTGCAGAGTCTTTTACTAACGAATCAAACAGTAAAAAAAAAACCTTTAAGTGATTCACATTTTCTTAACTTTGAATATCGTAATGCTGCATTTGTTTGAGCCAAGCTTGAGGCAAGGGAAAGGATATTCTTCACAACTCCCTGATCACGATCAGCTCCTTTGCTCTCACAGATCACATTAGGTCTTTACTTTCAGTTCTCTCATTTTCACCAGATACCATAGTGTCATAGGATGTGTTGCAGGCTGATGAGTTTCTGCCATGTGTCTCTTCACATTTCTTTGGTGTTGTTCTGAGAGAGAGTAGAGTAAAACTGGCTCTGCTGGCCCTACATCCACGTAGTAAAATGTATCCAACTTCTGGTGTCTTTGCCCAGGCAGTTTGACTCAAATTGAGAAGAGACCATGACCTTTCCATTTTATTCTTCCTCATTGCTATGTTGTAACCAAGCTGTCCTATCCATCAGAACATACTAAGTTGAATACATGCTTTGCTGAGTTTTAACCTGTATAATTATGGAAAAAAGCAACAATAGCTTAGAATATAGTTGTATTTTTGATAAATGTCAAAGGCTTTTCCAACCATGGATGGGTGCATTTTAATGTGTGAAATAAATCCAAAATAAATACGCACTGCTAGAATCTACCAAAAATCAAATACATTTGTCTTCAAATAGAGCAGCTACTCCTATAAAATCAACATTCTGGTCCTTCCACTTGTCCGCGGAAAGTGAATTTTTTTATCTGTGTAAACTTAGAAAATTAGCAGAATAAGAACTGTTCCTATGTAAATCTTATCTTATATTGTATCTTCTTTCCTCACATTCTTAGTCCACATAGGTAACAAAAAATTGGTCATTAATTGGGCACCCAGGGCCAGGCAAAACAGGGGAGGAGCTCTGCTTCACAGAATAAATAATACTCTTATTTCTATTACCTATTCCTACAGAGGAAAAAAAACAATCCTCATCCCCCACGCTCCCCCAAGAAACTCAAGAAACCTAAAACAAAACTAAATAAAAAGCAACGCCCAAATGAATTAGTGAAGGGATTTTATTTACATCTCAAAAGAAAAAAAAATAAAAGCAGTAAGGTTTTGCACTTTTGAGCCCTTAAATGCACTCTATATGTAGTCACTATGGTCAATTTTGTGCTGCAGTTTTTCTGACTTAGTGGACCATTTCCATATTTTCATTTTTCCTCCCAAGGACACTGTATTACACAAAACACAGAAAGCATCTCATTGCTTTCAACACTCATCCATTGGTGTTAAAAAGTCATATTGTGGCTATCCATTCCTTGCCTTTTAGAAGACAAACGCACTCAGCAACACAATCCTCATCAGATTCATAATCTGATTTTTTTCTAGCATAAGTGCTGTGTTCTTTCTACAGTTCAAAAAATTATTCCAGTAAACACTTCCAAATATTTATAATTATATCTGACTTCCAGAGGGTTTCAAATGAGTCAATACATTTAAGAAGTATGCAAAAGTGCTGAAAGTACTATAGGCAAAAACAATTATTAAAGAGAGACATTAACATATAAATTACACGTAATTTTCATATATATATTAGAAATAGCCATCAAGCAAAAATACTCTCATGTTATTCCATAGCAAGTACTTAAACTAAAGGTAGGGATCATTACGTGACAACTAAAAATCATTCTTTCTTAAAGTGATATTTCATTATGCCTAGTCACAGTAATATATTATGCCTGTAACTACACTTTCAAAGAAAATTTTTGAAAAGGAAAAATGTGCAATAGTACCACATTAATAAAGGTCATTCACTTGTCCTCCATAAAGATAAATTTAGTGAATCAAGGGACGTCTTACCTTCACTTACATGTACAACCACAATGAGTTAATGACAACTAAGGAGAAATACATAGACTAAACCATCATTAGTTTATTCAGCAGATCAACATTACTTGATTTTAAAGGTACTTGAAACCAAGATCTCAAGAAATCTTAGTGGGTGCTGGGAAAGAGAAATATATTCACTCTTCTGTGAAAGCTCACTGATGAAAAAAGTCTCAACAGTTTCCCAGTAAATATTTCAAATCTTATTGCAGTAGAGAGTCAAATACCAAAGTGCAAACAACTGAGATTAAGCAGTAATCAAGTAGTATTCCCCCCTTATGAGAGTAGGGAAGAAATGGTCTGCAGTCAAGGTAGGATCAGACTGAAACATCCTGAAACATCCTGAACAAGGCTTTGTACCTTGAACAGGTGTAAAAGTGATAAGATAACCAGAAGCCAGGCTCCTCTACCAGCTTTAAACATATCAGGCTCTTATCCACCAGGGGAATCAGCTGCTGCCTGGCAGTGCTCTGTTAGAAACTGCTGAGACGGAGGGAAACAGCTGTAAAGCAGCATAATGTTTACATGTGCTGAGAAAAACTGGGTGTTTGAGTTTTACTCATCTCTGGTCATTTTGTGGAACGATCTCATTTGCTACTAGTACTTCAATCACAATAAAATAAAAATTCCAAAGGAAAAAATTTCCATCACCTGTTTAGTAAGAGCTTGGGAGGTATGCTACCACAACAGGCAAATGGCAGTTTTGCCTTCATGTTTCACTATGACTCCCACCAGTCAAAGTGACTCAGATGAAACTAAAGGAACAACGGCAATGATAGTCCTGCAACAACCTAAATCCAGATGCACCAGCTTGGAAATTATAAAATGTTGCTTACCACGTCATGAGCAAAGACAAGGCTATTTGCACCACAGAAAGGAAGGTGCTGGGTTGGTGGGTAAACGGAAGGTAACCACAGGTAGTCACACTCGTCATAACTCAGTGCTCTTCTCAGCTGTAGCTTTTGGTCTTTTGATCACAGTTTTGTTGCTATACACTAGCAAGTACTTTTTTCCCCTCCTGAATGTAGCAACACATGCAGCAAATAATCTGTGGTCACCCAGAGCAAACAACTACTGTAGGGTTGCACAGTGGCTGAGGATATTTAAAACCAGACTATAATGGATTTAGTGCCGGAAAAATAACCTTTGTAATCAATCCGAGTTCATTAGCTATATCAGTATCAGAAGCAGAAGAGTTCAGCAAAGACTTTCCCTTTACCAAAGGATGCTCCAGAATCACTTAGGTATGTCATGCAGAACATTAATGGACTGATTAACACTGATGGTTCAAAATTTAGTGAATGATTATAATATAATGTTCCTTTTTATCACAAAATACTACCAAATTAGATATACAAACAGAAGGCTATCTCTAAATCATGGTAACACTACCTTGAAGTTAATGTGAAATGAGTTAATCAGTTCCGCAGAGCACTTTCCAGGATCATCCATTTGCCAAACTGGCAAAAGATAAAACACAGTGTATAAACATTCCCTTCAGTAATGTTTTCAGAGGAGTTTCTACATGCTAGGACATGCCACAGTTATTTATTTCTCTTTAAAACCAGCATCCATTGACTCACCTAGGAAAGCTTCAGCATTAATTTCAGAAAGGGAATACAAATTTTTCAGAATACAGATCTGAAGACATTCTAAAACCTGGTGGTTTCATATGTCTCAAGAAATTTTTTTTTCATTTTGGCAGAAGAAAGTTATTTCCAGGAAGATTTGGAGACAGTTTTCTGGAAGGTACACTGAATTGCTAACTAATTGCAATCACACTATTTGCCATGTCATCAGTGGTGAGCGTTTTATTGCTGGATGCAACTAGAGTAAAATCAATTAAAAAGATGAGGGGTTTTTTTATCATGCATTTTTAGCTAGTCTGACAGCTGCTTTCTGGATGGCACAGAAGAATGCTTATGAACTAGTGAATAAATAATAATAATAATAACCATTCCCCTCTGATACATTCTTGAGCTCTTTTATAGGTGATGCACTTCATCAAATTCTGCCAGTTGTCATGCTTGAAGTCCTCTCCCAAAACTGAGCAATCTATACTGTCTGTACTGCAACAGGGCATGTTAAAAGGAATGAGGAAATATTGCTAGAAATTGCATAGGTATGAACATGAAGATACCACTGGAAAGGTGAAAAGAGGTTAAAAGAAGAAAGCAATAGAGAACTGTAGGAAAGACTAGGAAATACTTCAGCAAGGCTGACACTGCTTTCTGCCTTTTAATGTAGCATTCTCCTTTTGCTTTCCTGTGATTGCTGTACCTTTTGAGCCCTTTGGGATAAATAATAGCCACTTACACAGCTTCTTTGGGTTTTCTGTAAAGTAAATAAACATTTAATCAACTTCAAATTTGTCACAAAACATTAACATTGCTTTTATGACTAGGGTTGCAATTCAAAACTCTTATAGTAACTGAGATGATAAAGCACAGCAGCACTGGCACCGCTGCCACTCACCAAACAAGAGATGCTTCAGCCTTGCATGGAACTTCATCCCAACCCATGCCATGCAGAGCTTGCCAATATGCTTATGCTGGATTCCTTTTCTATGCAGGAATTCTTAGGTTTTTGTTCCCACAGTTTTCTGAACTTTTAATTCTGATTGACCTTGCTACTGACACCAACATTACAACGTTGGCAAGACAGGGAAGGTGAACTACAAAGTATTTGCACAGTAGATAACAAACAAGGGAAGTTGTAGAATTCCCCAAGCTTGCAGAAAGATCTTCTATATTAACTCTTTTTAAATACAAATGAAGTTGACAAGATTGATTCTTTGGCTGTCAATTAAATTTTTGGTTGTGGCTGCCTACTGAAATCCCCAGTAGAACATGCCAGTCTCTTGACAAACAATCTAGAAGTTACAATATGAAAATTACGATAAAAAAACATGACGGCTTTTTATGGTTTTGCTAAGTTAATGTTTTGGATTTGTTCTTCGGCTGTAGTTTGTTGTCAGATTTTGGGTTCAGTTTTTTTATTTTCTTTCTTTTTGAAAAAAAACCTTTTTTTTTTTTTTTAATTGAAGGTGAGGGAATTCTTTCAGGGTTTCTAGCAGTATTAAAAGTATATTCTCCATGGGAAAAGCTCAAGAGCTAACTCCAATATGAAAGAAGTGAGAAAATTTCCCTGGGTTAATGCTAGAAATGCAACTTTCCAGTACAGGTGGAATATCAAATACAATGATGTCTTCCTCGGTGGATGAGGGGAAGGCTGTGGATGTGATCTATCTGGACTTCAGCAAAGCCTTTGACACCGTCTCCCATTACATACTCCTGTAAAAGCTGTCAGTCTGCGGCATGGACAGGGGCACTCTGTGCTGGGTTAGGAACTGGCTGGAGGGCTGGGCCCAGAGAGTGGTGGTGAATGGTGCTGCATCCAGTTGGTCACTAGTGGTGTCCCCCAGGGATCAGTGTTGGGCCCAGTCCTGTTTAATATCTTTACTGATGATCTGAATGAGGGGATCAACTGTACCATTAGCAAATTTGCAGATGACACCAAGTTGGGGGGGAGTGTTGATCTGCTGGAAGGCAGGAGGGCTCTTCAGAAAGACCTGGACAGACTGAAGAGATGTGCTGATTCCAACGGGATGAGCTTCAACAAGGCCAATGCTGGGTCCTGCACTTTGGCCACAACAACTCCCTGCAGCGCTACAGGCTGGGCACAGAGTGGCTGGAGAGC
>VZRE01012761.1:102438-129557 GCA_013396775.1 Cephalopterus ornatus | reverse complement strand
ACAAGTCACAATTCACAAGACACATGTCACAAGCTACAAGCCACAAGTAAGAAGCTACGAACCANGATTTTATAGTCCAGTTCTGACCTCCTGAATGTCCCTTTACAAACCAGTGAGACCAGTTTTACCACCTCATACCAGGCTAATGTTGAATATGCTATTTTTTTCTCTGTCTTCCCTTGTTGTTTTTTTTTTTCCTGAAGTGGCTGTGCTAAAGGAAGGAGAAACCTCTGCCAGAGCTGATTTTGTCCACGGGGGAAAAGTCCTTTAGGAAGGTGCCATAAAACTTTTACAGACTTTTCCTCCCTGCTTCAGGCAAAGCACAGGAAGGCTGGGTTAGCCCACTGGCTCTCAGCCCAGCCTGCCTGGCAGAAAGCCTGTAACCATCCCACAGTACAGACCCATTCCTTTGCATTTATTTTACTGTTTGCACAGTCCTGAGTTGGACAGAGACATGTGGGAGGTGCACCCCTCCCCTATTCTCAGTCCTGAAGGTAACACGGCGCTAGCCTATACCTTGCTAACATGGGAACAGTGAAGCTGCCTCTGCCCAAGCTGATGCAGGAGGATGAGTTAAAAGCTGCATGGAGGGACTAGAGCTACGTATAGCCCGCAACTCAACATGGATTTGGCACAGTTGCAGGACCTGGAGCACAGCTTTTGAGGAAGTTGCAGAGATTCAAGCCAGGTCCTTGGTCTTGTTTTCAGGCTGCTTTGAGGTGTCCCAGGAGAAGGGCATGGCTTGTAGGTCAGAAGCCAGCACTGCTCTCAGTGCCAAGCAGGTGGCTGCTGTCCTAGTGCTAGGGCTACAAGTCCGAGTCACAAGGTGGAGTGTTCCTCCAGTGTTGTCCATCTCGCTCATCCTTCAGCACATCCCAGGGATTGCTGTAAGCCCCAATGGTGGAGGACAGCCCAGGCTCCAGCACAGGGCTGGGGGACAGTCTGGGGGCCCTGCGCTCCTTGCAGCAGTGCTGGAAGCTGAGGGAAAGGGCCAGCCCCCCCAAGATCTCCAGACAGCTTCCCAAGTAGCTCAGCACCAAGCTGTAGCCTACAACCAGTGTGCTGCCAGGCAGTGCGGGCAGTGCCCACAGCTCATGGGTGTACCAGGAGGCGGGCACAAGGCTCATCAGTCCCGAGAGAAGCAGCACCAGCCCTGCCACTCCAGCCAGCAGGTGCCGTGGCTCCTCCTGCCAGCAGCGAACCCCCAGGGCAGCCACCACCAAGCCCAGGAGCGTGATCACCAGAGAGGAGGGCATCAGCCCTTGGGCCACCCGCACGGGTACCTCCTCAAAGTAGCCCAGCTCGTCAGCCTGCCCACAGAGGCGGTCATGGGTGCTCTGCCGCTCCCTGCATATGTCCCAGATGCCCTGCTCCCAGATGAGGTCCATGGGCTGGTTAGGTACGAGGCTCACCTTCCTCCAGCTGGGTGCCAACGTGCCCGTGAGCGTCAGCAGGAGCCCGCAGGGGCACAGCACCAGTCCCACGATCATCGGCGTCGGCGTCCTCATGCTGGGGAGGCGGGCGAAGCGGGCTCCTGCTTGCCCGAGGTCCGCGGGAGCTCCGGGGCTCACTGAGCAGGAGCTGTCGCACTGGTGCCGCAGGGCCGCTCGGGGCAGGCAAGAGGGGGATCCCACGACGGGAAGCGTTCCCGCAGCCCCGCACGGCGGGCACAGCCGGCGGAGCCGCCCCGGCCCTGCCCGGGCCCTGCGGAGGTGTCGGCCAGGAGGCGGGGCCGGCAGGCGGGGCCCGGCCCGGGCGGGGCTGGTCGGCACCTGCCGGGGAGGGCAGCGCCTTCCAGAGACACGGCAGCCCGCAGGGACCATCCCAGCTCCGGCCTCTGTTTCCCCCCGCAGGTGGCGGGGCGGGGACGCGGCGGGCGGTCGGCCGTCCCCGGGCTGATGGGGCGGCACAGGGCTCTATTACAAACCAGTTCATCAATTGAATGCGAGCTTATTTTGCTATCAAATTAATTAATTTATGAACATAATTAATTAAGATAAAATGCTAGCAGATCTCACAGTTGGCAGGTGGCCCAGAAGTCCCCATCTCCCTGTCTTTCAGAGACGGCTCCTGAGCTTGGCCCTGCTTCTCCCTTTCCAGGCTGTACTCGGAGGTCACCCGCAGACCCAGCAGCCTGGTTCTCGGCAGGAAAAGTCCCTGGGATGTTCACTGAGACAGGTATGGAAAGTCACCACATTTGAGAAACGTTATGTGGAGATTTGAGCCCCAAAAAGCACTAGTCCTGGGCCTCTCCAAGTTTCCCTGAATCTCTGCCAGTCACGCTGGGCCCAGAAGAGGGCAGCATCCTCTGTGGATCAATCTGGGATGAGCAACGCCAGCTGAGCTGGAGGGGTGGCTGCGTCAATGCTCCACGGCATCTTCGCACTGCTGGTTCCGTGGCCTCGTCCGTCTGCAGGGCTGGGTGGGTCTGTGCTAGACCAGCTGCTCCCGGTTCCCTTCCCCGAGTGCCCTGAAGCCCTTCTGCTCTATGGGTGACAGATTTCGGTGATGTATTGTGGAGCTGCTTATCACTGGACCTCAGTACAGCTGGAAGGCAGGGGTGGGGCGGACTCAGCCAGATGCTCATGTCCCCAGCCATGTCTGCAGGGCAGCAATGCTGACAGCCAGCTGTGCGTAGCTCCAGAACAGGGACACCTAGTTTTGTTGTATGCAGCTAGCAGTGTCCTAAAATTTGGCACTCCTCATCTGAGAAACTAAGCTAGGGGTTAATGATTCCTTTCCTGTTCCATTAACTTTTTTAACTTTTACCCCACTCCAGCTGCAGACTCTGTGCCAAGACACTGATTACTACCCTTGGAGCTGTGGGTCCCACTAATAGACCAAATGCTGTCTGCCTGATGTGTTGCCCGAAGCTGTTTTTGGCTGTGGGACCCAGGAACAAGTGCTAAAAACCTGAAACCTTCTAGTCCTGACTCTCTCAGGAGGCTGCACTTGGACACCTTTCCAGCTGGACACAAAGTGGAGGTTCTCTGTGAGAAGACGTAGTCCTCCTGTGGGAGAGGGAGGCAGAGGGAAAGGGCTGGTAGGGAACTGGGTGGCATGGTGATGCTGAGTGCCATGGATGAGGGCCTGTCAGTGTTGTTTGGCTCCTCCTGAGCTCAGGAGGCCACTCCTTGGATCTGCAGCAGCAAGTAGAAGCTGGGTGCCAGGAGTGTTGCAATTATGCACCGGAGCAGGTTTAACAACCTGGACCTTTCTAATTTATTAATAATGCCCAGGAGGATGCATCTGCCCTTTGAGCTGGTGCCCACACTCCTGACTGTGGGGCAGTGATAAGCAAATTAGGTGATGTGACCCTGATGCTGGATGACCTGCCCTGAGTAAGCTTGGGGAAGGAAATGGGATTAACAGAGCTGTTTCCCGTTGCCACAAAGTTATAGATTGTTCATTTCTTCCATTTTACTTACTAATGAGGTGGTATGAAAAGCAATTCAAAGCAGTGCCTGGCCCTTTCCAAGCTCTGGGGAAGCATTTAAAGCCATATGGTCTCAGAGATAAAATGGTCTGGCTGAAACTGCCTTCCTTCCCACATTGCCCTAGCTGCTGAGTGGGGAAAAAGCCACCTTACTTGCTGTTTCCTACTTCTCCAAGGCTGTGACTTGGTTTTTCCTACATTGTCATAGACAACTCTTTAAGAACGTGATGGAAACTTTATCCAGGCCTGGTCAAGTTTGCTTGCATTTTAATATTATTATTTTTCAACACCCCTTTATAAACTGGAGGAGCAGCAGAAGACCTTGAGTTAATTGGAACTGGAAAAGATCCAGGGCAGGATGGTCAGGACTTGAGACTGGTTACAAGGGAAAAAAAAAATTTAAATACATGATGGGCTATTTAGTGTAGCCCTATTTAGATACCCTGCGCCATTAAAGACTGGGAATGCATTCAGGACAATATTGCTATGTTCAGCCTGTTCCCTGCCTCCCTAGCTGTCTGCTTCCAGCTATTGGTGGTGACAGCACCCCAGACTGGACACGTACTACTGTCTCTTAGGTAACATTGCCTCAGTGTTGGATCAGTGTGGATAGGACTAGTGGCTTTTGGGGTACACCATTATCATACTAACTGAGCAGTTTGCCTGGTGCCAGAAATGGCCAAGCTGCAGAACACATGCACACAACCTTCTCCAAAGCTTCCTATGTGATCCATAGTCTGATTAGACTTCCAGGTCCAGCTGAGCTTTCAAAATGTGACTCTGGAGAGAAGAGCTTCCCAGCACAAAGGTAGCTCTGCCCCTACACTGCCAGCTGAGATCACGGTACTGAGACTTGCAGGGGGTGGGGATGCATCTTTTCAAGGAGGTTCCTGTGACTCCCTTCCCTTCACAGCTGCAGGAGCAGGATCTCTCAGTATCCTGTTTGCTGTGTGGGGAAAAGTTGGGGCCAGGGCTGTTGAAGCCTGCAGCTGGTAATTCCTGTTTACATCCCACTGACCCTGGGGCTTTGCCTGTATTGCATATGGCATTATCCCCCGCCATGCCACAACATTGCCTGCATATCATGCAAGTTATATTGTACCTGGCCACTTCTTGGGTTCAAAGTGGGCTCAGCCCATGCTGGACACCAAGCCACAAGGCTGTCAGGTCTGCAGACATGGCAAATGGCAGCACATGGGCTGTGCCTCCCTGGGATGCCCTATGACTGGCAGGTACCCAGCAGGCACAACACTTGACCTTGGCTGTATATCCTTCATCTTCTCTCTCACCTTAGGAGAATTGGCTCTGCAGAGCTTGGCAGCCCCCCATGTCCTGCCTGATGTACGAGATGGGAACTGGCTAGGAACACCACCTGGGAGCACTTAAGGGGTTGCAACTTCCTCTGGTCTAGACAGTTATGTAGCTCCACTATCCATCTGTGGTTGCCTTTCAGTTGAAACCCTAAATCCCTGCAGGCTGGGAGCAAAGCAGGATGGCTCAAACAGCCCGTGCTGGGTTTTTTAGCATTAGACCTGTTTGTCTAAGCCTGTCCTCAGTCTCCATCCTACAGGAAAGTCTCATTAGACAGGTGTCCGGGTTGAAGGATTTTGTTCTGACCATTCCATTTTGCTGCTTTTTCTTCTAGCATTTGGTGTGGAGCAGTCTCTAAGAATGCAAAATGAGGGTTCCCCACTGATGACTCCTTGCTCTGAAGCCATATCCCCAGCAGCATGTGAGTGCAACTGGAACACGCTCTGCATTGTACAAACAGCTGCAGTTGTTAAGGGCTTCTCTCAGCCTAGCTCCCAGATTCCTGCCTGGACACCCACACTGCTGTCTTTGTGCCCACCAGGAGGCCCAGGATGAGCCCCCAGGCAAGACAGGGTCTGTGATCCCCCTTGCTGGCTGAATGTGGAAGAGAGATCTGCATGTCCTCCCCAGTGCACAGACAGCAAGTAGCTCCATGCCCCATCAATCCAGCCTTCATGATATGACTTCCACAAGCAGATTTATTAGCCTTCCCCTTGCCCATTGACCTGCCACTCTCCAGACTGGCCATGGTGGTGAGAGCAGCCCTGAGGATGCACTCTCGAGGGGTTATCAGAGAGCAGGGGATGTGTTGGGCATTCAAGGGCTTGAAAGCCCCCATGCTGGCAGGTCTCCCTCTGAGGCTTTGACCCAGTAAGGGCTTATCATACTCAGGCCTGTGGCCACAGGAGTTTTAGCTGTTCCCCCTGCTCAAAACTCAGCAAGAAGGAGCTGCAATTTGGGGTCAGCCTCCTGTAATGCCTGCAGGGAGCAGTAAATCCATCAGTGAAAGCTGAAGCTATTCCTGCTCTCTTTCTGCAGCCCAGCTGTGACTCTGAACACTATTCAGGATGGATCCTGGGAATGAGTTGATGAAAGCCTTATTAGGTGCCCCCCAGGTATTCACTCATCCGTTAAACTCCCTCACTTTCCAAACTGCTGCACTTGGACTTGCCAGATTGCCCAGTGCTTCTTTCCATTCAGAGAATAATACAAAAATCATTTTTGCAGCTATGTCTATTTTTGTCTGACTCAATCCTGAAATGGCTGAGGGCAGTTTGGACATGAAGCTCTTATGCTGAGTTTTGGAGGTGCAGCACTTTTCAGACAGGGAGAAGAGAGCAGTTAAAGCTGTGTCTGGCTGTGGAAACTGCATGTTTGTCCAGTTCCTGGGCCACAGATCTTTCAAGCTAAAGGGCAATGCTAACGTTTGTGGGTGCAGAGCATGTTGCAACAGGCAAGGTGAAAGAAGTGCTTCATGATGGGGTTCATCTAGTTACTGTAAATGTTACTCATCTGCAGGTACTTTGATCTCCCATTGGGCTGAAAGGCCTGAAACCCAAGTGCCAAACCACTGGATGTATGGCCAAGGCAACAGGAAAAAAGACCTGCTTAAATCTTTACCCTTGAGAAAGCCCTGTGTGGGAGACAGCTGTGTGCCATGCCTGTTCTAGGGACTAAGAAATCATGAGACTCCTGGTCTATGGGAATTTTATTCTAATAGTTTTGGATGGAAGCATAGTTGCATCTTACTTCTATGTTATTTCATAGATTTACAGAATGTTTTGGGTTGGAGGAAGCCTTAAAGGTTATCTAGTTTCAATTCCCCTCCTCTCTGCCATGGGCAGGGACATCTTACACCAGATCAGGTTGCTCAAAGCCCCATCTAACCTACCCTTCAACACTTTCAGGGATGAGGCATCCACAAGTTCTCTGGGCAACCTGTTCCAGTAACTCACCACCTTCACAGTATCACAAGAATCACAGAATATCCTGAGTTGGAAGGAACCCACAAAGGATCATCGAAGTCCAATTCCTGGCCCTGCACAGGACCTCCCCAAGAATCACATCATGTGCCTGAGAGCATTGTCCAAATGCTCCTTAAACTCTGACAGGCTTGGTGCTGTGACTACTTCCCTGTAAATAATTTCTTGCAAATATCTAATCTAAACCTACTCTCTTTCAGTTTAAAGTTATTACTCCTTGTTCTACCACTCCATGCTCTTGTTAGAAGTTCCTCTCCAGCTTCCTTGTAGGCCCCCTTTAGGTACTGGAAGGCTACTGAGGTCTTCTCTCTCCTCCAGACTAAACAACCCCAACTCTCTCAGCCTGTCTTCTTACGAGAGCTGGCTCCAGCCCTCTGATCACCTTCATGGCCCTTCTCTGGACTCACTCCAACAGATTAACATCCCTCTTTTATTTGGGGTCCCAGAGCTAGATGCAGTATTTCAGGTGGGGATCTCATGCGAGTGGAGGAAAGGGGCAGAATCACCTCCCTTGACCTGCTGGCCGCACTGCTTTTGATGCAGCCCAGGATATGGTTGTCTTTCTGTCTGCCAGTGCACACTGACTCGTTATGTCAAGCTTCTTGTCCACCAACACCCCCAAGTCCTTCTCTTCAGGGCTACTCTCAATCCATTCTTTGCCCAGCCTGTATTGGTGCTTGGGATTGTCCTGATCCAAGTGCAGGACCTTGCACTTGGCCTTGTTGAGCTACATGAAGTTTGCTCAGCCCCATCTCTCAAGCCTCTGGATGGCATCTCTTCTCTCCAGCCTGTTGACTGCACCACACAGCATGGTGTCATCAGTGAACTTGCTGAGGAGCACTCAATCCCACTGTCCATGTCACCAACAATGATGTTAAACAGCACCAGACTCAATACTAACCCGAGAAAAACACCACTCTTTACTGGTCTCCACTCGGACATTGAACTGTTGACTGCAACTCTTTGAGTGTGACCATCCAGCCAAATCCTTATCCACCAGGTGGTCCCTCTCTCAAATCCATGTCTCTTCAGTGTAGAGACAAGGATGTCATGCAGGACAGTTTCAAATGCTTTGCACAAGTCCAGGTAGATGATGTTAGTTGCTCTTCCCTTATACACCAATGCTCATAGAAGGCTACCAGATTTGTCAGGCATGATTTGCCCTTAGTGAAGCCATATTGACTATCACTAATCATCTCCATATTTTCCATGTGCCTTAGCATAATTTCCAGGAGAATCTGCTTCATGATCCTACCAGCCACTAAGGTGACACTGACAGGCTTGTAGTTATCTGGGTCTTCCTTATTTCACTTTTTAAAAAATGCTTCCCCATTTCCAGTCAGTGGGAGCTTCAGCAGACTGCCATGACTTCTCAGTTAAAGGCTTAACCACTTCCTCTGCCAGTTCCCTCAGGACCCACAGATGTATCTCATCAGGTCCCATGGACTTATGCAGCTTCAGGTTTCTTAGATGTTCTCAAATCATTTCTTTTCCTACAGCAAGTGGTTCTTCATTCTCCCAGTCCCTGCCTTTGCCTTCTGTGACTTGGGCGGTGTGGCTGGAGCACTTGCCGGTGAAGACTGAGGCAAAAAAGTCATTGAGTACCTCAGCCTTCTCTATGTCCCATGTATTCAAGTCTCCCATTTTCCCTTTTATCACTGATGTACACATACAAGCTTTTCTTGCTACCCTTTACATCCTGGCCAGGTTTAAGTCTATCAGGGCTTTAGCTTTCCTAACCTGATCCCTGACTGCAGTTTCTCAGTATTACTTCCAGGCTACCTGTCCTTGTTGCCACATTTGTATACTCTCTTTTTTTGTTGGAATTTGTCCAGGAGCTCCTGGCATTTTCCCAGCCTTCTACTTCATCGGGATGTATCACTCCTGAGCTTGTAGGGGGTGAGGATATTAACCAGCTTTCTTGGGTCCCTCTTCCCTCCAGGGGTCTATAAAGCAGATACCTGGAGAGGCCAAAGTCAGCATTCCTGAAGTCCAGGGTAGTGACATTGCTGTGAACAAACTGTCCAGTGTTGCTCCACCGGAGGATCCTGCCTGCTTTGGGGGAAAGCACGGAAGTCTTTCAGGTTAGTTAGAGAAACTTTGCAAATGAAAGGAAAATGCTTTTCTTCTTGGCAAGGTGTCAGATCCATGCAGTACAGACTGCCTTCAATGTGCTTGATACCTGCAGCACATATTTTTGAGGCAGTCAGTACATCAGTGGAGACAAAACTAATCTGGTCACTAGTAGTGTTCCCCAGAGCTCAGGATTAGGCCCATTCCTGTTCAATATCTTTATTGGTGATCTGGAGGAGGGAATCAAGTGTACCCTCCATAAGTTCACAGACGACACCAAGTTAGTTGGAAGTGTTGATGTGCTGAAGGGTAGCAAGGCTCTGCAGGGGGATCTGGACAGGCTGAATCCATGGGCTGAGGCCAATGGTATGAGGTTCAACAAGGCCAAGTGCAGGATCCTACACTTTGATCACAACAACCCCACGCAGCACTACAGGCTTGGGAAGAGTAGTTGGAAAGTGGCCCAGCAGAAAAGGACTTGCAGGTGCTGGTCAACAGCGACTGAACATGAGCCAGCAGTGTGCCCAGGTGGTCAAGAAGGCCAATGGCATTCTGGCTTGGATCAGAAATAGTGTGGCCAGCAGGATCAAGGCAGTTATTGTCCCCCTGTACTCAGCACTGGTGAGGCCACACCTCAAGTGCTGTATCCAATTTTGGGCCCCCTCACTGCAAGAAAGACACTGAGGTGCTGGAGCATGTCCCGAGAAGGACAAGTAAGCTGGTGAAGGGTCTAGAGACTAAGTCCTATGAGGAGCAGCTGAGGGAGCTGCAGGTGTTTAGTCTGGAGAAAAGGAAGCTCAGGGGAGACCTTATCACCCTCTACAATGGCCTGAAAAGAGGTCGTAGCCAGGTGGGGGTTAGTCTCTTCTCCCAGGCAATCCATGACAGGACAAGAGGAAATGGCCTCAAGCTGCATCAGGGGAGGTTTAGGCTGGACATTAGGAGGAATTCCTTCACAGAAAGGGTTGTTAAACATTGGAATGGACTGCCCAGGGAGGTGATGGAGCCACCATCCCTAGAGGTGTTCAAGAAAGGAGTGGACGCAACACTTAGTGCCATGGTCTATTTAACGAAATAGTGATCAGTTAAAGGTTATTTAATGAAAGAGTGATCAGTTAAAGGTTAGACTTGATGATCTCAGAGGTCTTTTCCAACTTAAATGATACTGTGATTCTGTGATTTTGGTGTGGAAAGGCCAGCAAAATCACCAGGTGCAGAGAATGGGAAGCATAGGTATAAGCACAGCAGGATTAGTCTTGTGTACCTTGTGCCTTCCCTTTTATACCAAGGTAAAAATCCCCACCCCTCTAGACCTATGTCCTGCAGTTCTGCCAGCATCTGCTTCTTTCTAGCCTTGTGTCCTCTAGGGCAAGACAATAGGTAACCCCTGCAATCCCAAAGTGGTGTGTGCTGCCTGGATCTGCCATTGGAATGTTTAAACACATATTCTTGGCCTAAAAGCCACTGACCTATGGGCTGGAGCAAGGGGTGAGTCTGTGAAGGAGAGTATCATTGTTCACCATGGTTCCTATCCTCTCATAATAAAACTTCACTGGGTAAACTGCATCACTGGCAGCCCTTTTTGGAGTACTTTCGCTGCTGAATTTCAAAGGTTGCTGCTAAATCATCAGGGTGAGAAAGTTCTTTATCAAATGTCACAGAAGTCCTGTCCTCTCTTTTCCTAAAATGACAGGCTGCTTCAAAGCTCTGAGACTGACTTCCAGAGAGATGCCCAGTGTGCCACATCCTGTATGAAGTGCCTGGCAGGACTTGCTGCTCACAGGAGGTACAGGATTTCCTGCTGCTTGGTCCTTGGAATGTATGCAGACGGCCCTCACCCAGAGCCTGGAGGCCTTAATACTGGTGACACTGGGAATCTGTCATACAGGTGGGTGGGATTTTGGGCACCTGAGAAAGTGTGGAGAACTGCAGGATGGTGGTCATGCCTTCAGGATGGTGTGGCCTGATCATTCTACTGGTGGTATAAGCCTCCCTCCCAGGGCAGGCATAAGCTGTGGGCCACAGGGAAACTTGGTATCCAACACTATTCCCAGCCTGGCGGAGTCTCATTAAGGCTAAGCTGTAAAGAGATGCTAGATGCCTGTCCCCTTCACCCTTGCCTCCACCAGCCACTTGTGCAGGAAGGAGAGGGCAGGCAGACACAGCAGTCATGGGCAGGGTAAAGCTAGAATGAACTGTCTCCATCCCCTAAGTATGAGTCCCCCTGTGGCACCCATTTGGTCCCTGACACTTATTCAGTGATGAGAACAGAGTTGCAAACATTCCTGTGACATATCCTCCTCTCCACCATGGGAGGAAGGCTTGCTTCCAGCATGTTCCCCTGCCTGGTTTGTGGTCTGTGCCATCCCATGTCCCAGTCTTTCATTTTACACCTGACTTGAATTGGATTTCATCTGACATGTCAAATCCTGTTTTTCCCAGGTCTTTAAGGTCATCTGATGGATCTACTCTTTGGCATTCCTCTGGGCTCCTTTTCTTTAACATAATGCACAATATTTCTAAGACAGTGTACAGTGACTTCTAACCCACAACATGGAAGCTGGGACCATTTTCCTGCTATTCCTGTGTCTTTCTAGTTTGACTGTAAGCCGTGAATAGCTCTTGTCATCAGATCAAGGTGCTTTATTTTCTCTAATTTTACATCTATCTTTCATCTAGATGATATTTCTCTTCCTGGCAAGAAATCTTAATGGGATAACATGAAGTCCTTTATGGAGGTCAAAATTATCACATCTTCTGCTTCCCCTTTATCTGTCAGATCTTTGAGAGAGAAAATATAAATGGTTTGGTATAAAACCATTCTTAAGAAATCACAGTTGTTCGCTTCTCAGCCCCGTATTAGCCCCTTGGAGCCTCTGAATTAATCCTTTGTGCAGGTCAATTTTCCAAACATTGAAGTATGGATCTATAACTTGACTTCAAGCCTTTTAAACAGGATGCTGTGCTCATTCTGTGCCATTTCCTTGGTTCTGCTCCAGCAGTTCTTGGAGAGCATGGCTTGGGAACTGGAGGCAGTCTGTCCTCTGATAATGAGTGTTGCTGTAGCTCATACACATTTCACCTAGCTGAAAATTTGTGAACCTCTTCTTTCACAATCCTGGCCCATGTCCCGACCCATTTTCTATTCATCATTATGGCTAAGTGCCAGGACAAGAATTTGGTTGTAGGTACCTAAGAGAGAGAATGCAAAGTCTCAGCTAGTTATCTTTTTATCTTGGTGGTTTGTGCAGAGTAATTGATCCTTTCAGTGAGATATTCACCTCTAGATTCAACTTTTACATGAAAGCTAAATGCATGAAAGGCAGCAGAGCCATCAGTTTCTTCTGTTTTCTTTCCTCAGATGAATGACAGCGACGGTCTCACCTGCCTCTTGGTCCTTCCTCTTCACCCTCCCAGTGTTCCTTCTCATGTCCATCAGTAGCTTTTCAGCACATAAACTATCTCCTCTCTGGAAGCAATCACTGGCAAGGCAAACACTGGGCACAGAGCTAGTTGGTTCAGTCTAAGGCCACCTGCAACATTAGGTTTGCTAATTCTCAGATCTTTCCTCTGCTCTGCTCTTTTCCTCTCCCCTACCTTTTATAAAGGTAGCTGCTTGCAAGGAATTACTACTGCAGCATGGGAATTTTAATCTGGACATTAGGAAAACAATGTCCAAGAGGAGAGGCAGCCCTGGGACAGATTCTCAGAGCAGTGGTGGCTTGCTACCCTTGGGGGTTTCACAGCGTTGGTTAGACAAAGCTGTCTGGCCTGCATCAGCATTGGCAGCAGACTTGTTCCAAGCAGGAGGTTGGACCCCAGAGACTGTGGAGGGCAGACAATGCTGCCATGGGTCTGCAAAAGAAAATATTCAGTACATACCAAAGCTGGGTTATTCTCTCACATCAGGAGCACATTTGCATTGCACTTGGACACAGCAATCCTTTCTTTCTGCAGAGTGGCCCCGTGTTACTCACATGTGCAACAACAACGCAGCACACACAGAAGAGCTGACCTTGCATTCCCCCCTCAGGCCTGCCACTGCATTTGAAACAGCCTTACTGAAATGTCTAAACTTGCAAGCTTGTTGCTGAGCTTCCCTGAGCACCAGAATCTAGGAATTAACAGCAAGGGCTAGTAATGCTAGTAAGTTCTTTCCCATGGCCAGGACTGCCTGAGTGCCCTGGGAGCTGGTGCCTGTTCCATTGTTTTGCTATCTTTGCTACTGCAGCAATAATTAGGATAAGGTATACTTACAAAGTTTGCTCTGGGTCATAGGCAAGCTGTATTGCAAAGTCCCCTGTGTTTTCTGCTCCTTTTCATCTGTGACAAATGCCTAACCTCTGGTTTAAACTGAGAAGCTAGTGGTGATGTAGGTATGAGCTGGCACTGAGCTCTGTGCTGCTTTCTTCATCCTACAGACTTTTCATCTGTCCTCTCCAAAATAACCTGTGGGTACTCAAGATGTCAAATACTCTTGGCAGTTGTAGAGGCAAACAAATTATTGTAGTTTAAGTGCCTGATGGAGAAATCATGGCCAAAGAATCAGGAGATGCGTCCTGGAGGTCAGCAGGAGATGAAAGAAAAAGTACTCCAGTCTTTTGGAAATACCCAGGATCATCGAGGAAGCACCACTGAGAACTAGTACAGAGGACTCACTGGACATGTTTTGGAGGGTGGGCAAAAGGTGTCACATATAGATGACTCAGCTTGGCTCTTCTACCCTTTCACAGCAGCTCCTGCCTTTGGAGGATGGAGCAAGGGGCTTGCTCCCAAGGCACAGCCCAAATCTGGCAGCAAAGAACACCCATTTTTTTTCCAGGAAGTTCACTTCAGACCTTGGAAAGTGCTCGGAGTTTACAACTTGGTCCCTGAATAAACTTGTGCACGTCTTTGCTAACTACCACCACCAATATTCTTGCCTCAGCCCCTCTGATTCATCCAGACCTACCTTGTTTTCGCATGCCAACAATGCCTCAGGAGCTGCCCACTTATCAGAAGGCAATGAATCACCTAAAACATCCGCTAACTCATTCTGTAGGAGCTCATCTTACTCATAGCACAAATTCCAGCTCTCAGCTGCTCTGAAATTTTGTACCCACAGCATGTGCAGCCACTCCTGGTCACACTTTGGCCATCTCAATGAGGAACACAGGTCCCACACAGACAGAAGACGAGGTCAGCAGCTGTAAACCTCCCTCACACAGGGAACAAGGCCTTCCCTTCCATTCAGGAAGAGACTGGTACCCATCCTTGATGCTTGTTTTTACAGAAGATTTTTTTTTTTTTAAATGCAGAGGTTCCCTTTGGTTCTGAGTTTGTCTGCTATTACACCAGAATGAGAATTCCACTTGGTGGTTGGTGCCTCTAGCCCAATAATGTGCCAGCAGGCTTGTCTTAGCAGGGCTGACCTGTCAGAGAGATGTTCATCTTGATGTCAGCTACAGCTACAAGGACAAACAGGAACCAGCTCCGGTCTTGCTTTTTTTTTCTACCTTGGCCAGAGTGGCTCCTAGACTGCTCCATAAATCATTGCCCAGTGATAAAACACCAAGGGGGACTGGGTTTGTCTGATGCTACTCTTGAGAGGTCAAATTTTATCTTAGCAAAAACAGCCCCTGGGAAGGGTGATAGCACAGAAACATACTGTGTATCTTTCCACCCCTCCATGGTTTTTTTCTGCACTGCTCCAAGAGCCAGTTGCACCAACAGCAAGGTACTGTGCCTGTTGCACCTTACAGCCTGGCACACCACCTTAGCACTTCAGCATTCCTGGCAGTGATCAGACTAGTGTCTCCTGTCCCTGCCCTATTTCAGTGCTGGTGGGACTCCTGCCATGCCCTGCATGAGCCTTCTCCATAGGTAATACCCACCCTGGTACAGATGGTATTGCTGCTTATAAACCAGTCTTATTCTGACTTGCAGTGCCTTGTCTCATCCCTGCATGCTGTTTCTTGTCAGCTGCCACTTTGTTTAGGCTGTGAATATGTTCCACGGTGGAGCACCAGCAGCCAGGTGCAGTGCTTAGGAGAAAGGAAGAGGAGATGTCTGAGGGACAGTACGAGAAAAGTTGATAAATCCATGCATGCTAAATAGAGCATGAGTGTTCACATCTTTCCAACACAAGAACTAGGATCTAGAAAGTGTTGAATACAGCTAGTAAGTGACAGTTTCAAAATAAGCAATGGGATGGTTTTTCCCCCAGCTCAGTGCAGAGCTGCAGAATTACTTGCTGTGGGATATTGTAGAGGGGCTCCTGCAATTTCTAGGGTCTCCAGGGGAAGCTGGAGTTATTCATGGAAGGGTCTGTGAATGCTAAATCCAAAGATACCAACTTTTGCCCAAGAAGTCTTCAAGCTTGCTGAAGACCAGGAGACTGCCAGATGCCTGTGCTTTTTGGCCACTGCTGAAGATGTATTTATGGTTAGGATTACGGAGACATGATTAGGTTAACAGTGGGACTTGATGATCTTAAAAGTTTTTTTCAACTCAAAGAATTCTATGACTCTATGGTCTTCATGCACCTAAAGTGGGTGTTACTGTGGCCCCTGGATGTGTCAGAACAGTACTATTAAATGGCTGTGTTACAAGAAATAGAAAGATTTCATCATCTTGGATTTGTGGCATAAACCTTTAGAATTTCAAAGGGAAGATCTGTTCAATATCGCTGTACCTTCTTGTACCTGTATATTCCTTTGGACTGTATCCTTAGCCATCACACCTCAGAAAGGCTGTAAGTTGTTACAGACCTCAGGTCTCAAGTGGCTTTTTGGAGGTGTATCCTCCAAACAGCCTTGACTACAGCATTCAACCAGGCCACTCTGTCACCTCATTTGGAGTACTGTCCCTTCACTTTGTGGATGTCCAGCAGCATGAACCCCAGAATTTGGACGGGGATGCTCAGAAACATTTCTGTATTCCCCACAGGTTATCCATCCTTGCTTCCACTCTCTGTAAGCTTCCTTTCTGTATCTGGGTTTGTCCAGGAGCTCCTTATTTGTCCACGCAGGCCTCCTGGCATTTTTACCTGGCTATATATTTGTTGGAATGGAGGTCTCTTAAGCTTGGAGGATGTGATCCTTGAATATTAACCAATATTTTGCCTGTCCTCCTCCTTACCTCCCCACTTCTTCCCTCCAGGGCCTTATCTCTTGAGACTCTTGCAAGCAGATCTTGAAAGAGGCCAAAGTCTGCTCTTCTGAAGTGTGCTTCTCACTCTCCTCCCTCCCCTTGAGATCCTGAACTCCACTATCTCATTGTCACTGAAGCCAAGGCTGCGTTTGATCTTCACATCCACAGTGAGCCACAATGAGCCCCTCCGTGCTGATGAGTGTGAGGTTCAGCACAGCAACTCTCATTGTTGGCTCCTTTGTCAGTTGGAAGAGGTATTTATGCTTGATGCACTCTGGGCACCTCCTGGAATTCTCATGTCCTGCTGTATTGGCCCTCCAGCATATATGAGGGTGGTTGAAGTCCCCCATAAGGACACTGAGACCTGTGAAGGTGAGGCTGCTCCTTTCTGTAGAGAGCTTAATCCAGTTGTTCTCTCTCGTCAGGTGGCCTATAGCAGACACCCACTGTAATAATATCACCTTTGCCTGTTCTCCCTTTAGTCCTAGTCCATAAGGTCTCTGCCGGTTCCTTATTCATTCCCAGGCAGAGCTCCATGCATTCCACCTGCTCTCTCACATGAAAGGCAACTCCCCCTCCTCACCTGCTCATCCTGTCTTTCCTAAAAAGACTGTATCCCTCTGTTGCAACACTCTAGTCTTGGGAGTTATCCTACCACAAGACTGCAGCTCTGCAGCTGCACACAGATCTCTGGTTTCCTGTGTCATTCCCCATACTTCATTCATTAGTACACAGACGTGTTAGAAAGGCTCCCCAGCACACTGAGTTTCTGGAGAGGCTTTGGGGAGTTTCTCTACAGCAGTGCCTTGTAGGCAATTCCTTGCTTACATGCAAGCGCTGGCAGTGAACCTGCTTAAGCCCCATTGTTGATCTAGCAATCCCCTCCTGTCGCAGCACCCTTTGCTCAGCCACCCCATCTGTCACTCCCTCACAGGGCTCCTGACTACTTTCTCTCTCCCTTCTCCTAGTTCAGAAAGTGGCTTTGAGCACACAGAGGCTCTGACGTTTCCTCACAGCCGTGCCGTGCTCATGGGTGTGTCACCTCAGTGTGCCCATTAGCTAATTGAGTTTCGATGTTTTCTTAATTACACTGAGGACAATTTGCATTCAGTTGTCTCCATTCTCCTGTGAGGTGCTACTGACTGCAACCTTTTAGGAGCAGCAGGCTTCCAGAAAGCAGATGCACCTTCCTGCAACTCTGAGAGCACAAGCTGGGCAGAAGAAGATTCATACTCAGCCCAGGCACTTAGCAGATATGTTCCTAGGGCTGGCTAGTCCTGCTGAAGGCTAAATGGCTGATGACTGCACTTAATCTCACCTGCTGCAGGTAAGATGGTGCCTCTGTTCGCTCTCAGAGCAAACTCTGGTCAAAGGTTGATACATGTGCCTTAGTCACTTCCCAGTTAACCTGGAGAGCTCTCCTTTCGAAAATGTCCTAGGAGACGTGTCTGACAAATCTCTGGCAAATACAGCTTAGCTCTGAAATCCACTGATTTTCCTCTAAATAAGCCCCCTTTTGGGATTTCTCAGGTTATGTGCAGCCTAGGGTGGGATGTTCTCTGCACTTGCTCCCTGACAGCTGGGCCAAGTGCTGCAGCGGATCTTCTCTAAGTAACCGTGAATGCTCGGGGTGTGTCAGCACAAATGTTAGTTCTGCTAAGTGAAGAGGTTTCTGCATGGAAATCTGTTTCTGAATGTATCCCTGGGAAGGGAAACAGCCTCCTTTGGAGTGAGAAGTGACCCCGAGGTTGATTCCAGGTTGATCCCTCTCATTGGTAGCTCCAGACTCCAAGTGACCTTCAAAAATTTTACCATCTTCATGTAAATCTACAGCTAGTTGTTGTGTTCCCTTCAAACCTGTACAAGTCTGTTGCCTTTGGGATCCTCTCTGGCTTGTCTCTGCAGGGCAGTAGAGATCAGCTGCCCTGAACTCCCCCAGACATTCCCCCTGCAGCCATCGGGGCTGCCTTGCGCCAAAGTAAAAAGATTCTTTTCTTCCAAATCGTGAGGGCTGCTGTCCATGTCCTCCATGGCCTCCTGCATAGGCACTTTCCAGCCCAAGCAAGCATATGTGCCTACAGCAGTGTTCCCCAGACCTTCGGTTTGGCTCTCTCCCTTTTTCATCCCTTTTTCCCCCCTCACTTGAGTCAGGCCACTCTGTTTTGGAGACCAGGTCTTGGACCTTGCTCCCTGCCAGCCCTGTGTGCTGGCACTGCCCATGGTGACTATTTCCATGCTAGGGAGAGGGGCTGTTGCTGTGATTTGCTCTTAGCTTTTCAAGAAAGACATTCCTGCCTTTCTTTACAGTGGCCCAGGAGGCAAATTACTTTGGTGTATCACATAATTTGCAGAGAAAAGCCAAACAATGCAGTATCCCCAGGTGTTTTATCAACTCAAACCACCCTACCCTCGTCACTGGTTTCACCCTCCCTTTCTTGATAGCTATAGGATATGCAGGGTTGCAGCCTGCACTTTCCCAACATCCTTCCAGCAGCCCTGGGCTGACATGTACTACTGGGGCTAGTTTGTTGGGTAAATGGGAATGAGTGGTCTAGGAAGGAGCTGTGAGAGCTTCTCAGTACCAACACAGATCTTCCCTACTTGTAACAAGGTGGTTTTGGTTTATGTGCTGCCCATGGTGCGGAGATAGAGACAATTCAAGATCACCAGGAGCTGCCAGCTGCCCTGTGGCAGGATGCTTGGAGATGTGGAGCTCAAGGTCTTCCTTAGGCCTTCAGTGTTCCCAGGCTGAGTATGACCATCTCCAGGGCCAGAGCGTTTCCCTATGGGAAGGCAGTACTGTGCCGTTTGCAGGTCTGGAGAGGCCCAGGGACCCAAAGAACACTGAAAAGCAGCGAAGCTGAGGGATATTTGCTGGCTCATGGAGGTTTCCAAAGCCTCTTCTGCCTCTGCTGTTGCCTCCTGTTCACTCACCTCCTATCCCCAGTTTCTGGCACAGTGGTTTTGTTTCCCTTTTGTTTACAGGCTGTAGAGAAGTCCTTGTGTGCTATCAGTGTCTCTTTCTGTTTCAACTAACCCAAGTTAGTCTGTTTTGCCTTATTTTTATACTGTTCCTATCAACCAACACATGATCCCTGGGGCATGGAGAAATCTCCCTTGTTTTCCATGGCTTGAAGTCACAACTAGGGGCAGACCATCCATCCCAGGGCTACTATAATCAGTGCAATATAACCAGCGGTAAGGGAAATTTCTTCCATAGCAGTCGGTGGAGATGGGGACAAGGTCACAGCACTTGGTGGGTATCCTATAGGTACACACAGCTCCAGTCCTCCCAGGCCTTCCCATATGGTCCAGCTGGACCAAGCCCCAGCAGGGAGGGATGGCGAGAGCCGGCACGTTCCTCTGCTGGCACTTATCCTTGAGGGAATTGTGTTTGGAGGCTTCCTGCCTTCTCTGAGTCATGTCAAAATCAGTCCCAAATATTCTCTTTGAAGCTCTTCACACAGCGCTGGAGCGATCTTGCCTTCAAAGCAGTTGCTGGAGACAGGCAGGCTGCTTAAAAGGCACTTGAGCGCTCTCACATCATGTTCAGGCTGTATTAAAATTTTACCGTGCTGTTTCGCACCTCAGATGAATCAGAGCTGCTCCTGAAAAGCATCAGGGGCTAGAGGGGGAGGGTGGGATGTGTGAAAGGAAGGGGCTTTTGAAAGGGATTATTAATGCACAGAGATGTTTTGGTGTCTGAGAGAGGCCCTGAATGGCAGCTCTGTGCTTTTTTTCTCTGTGCTCATTAATAGTGAAGGGTGTAACTGCTGAAAAGCTGAACAGAGAGAGGGGAGGACATGGCTGCTGCTCCGGCGGGGATGAGCAGGGGAGAGAACGTGGGAACAGAGGGAGGTGGGTGGTGGCTGTCTCCCTGAGAGGCAGTTTCAGGTTACGAGTTCAATGGCTGCCTCCCTTTGGGACGCTGCAATACGGCAAGTCGTTTCTTGATGTGCAAACAATTAAAAAGAGGGTGTGTGTGTGTGTGTGGAAGATGGAGAAAGCAAACACCTCCTATGGGATCTGGCCGTCTCTGCAGCTGCTCACCTAAGGCACCTCTTGCGGCGGGGGGGAATTTCACACAAGAAAAATTGCCAGGGGCATCGGGTTACTTGCAGGATGGAGTTTGGAAGTGTAAGAGATCTGCCTTGAACCTCAGGGCATAAAGGGTATTTCTCACTCTTTTACGTGGGCACAGAGTGGGTCTCTTGGGTCCTACCAGGGTTTACAGTTGTCCTTTTGCTGATCCCCAAGGATGCCCCATAATACTGGAGAAAGGGCTATGGGGGGAGACAAGAGGGCAAGGGTGCCTTTATTCCTCTCCTAGCAGCATCCTTGGGCACAGGGAGCACATTTCCTGCGGTGCCCACCTGTGCTGGGGGAGCAACCAGCTCCCTGAGGGCTCCATTTTCTTCAAGTTTGTCCCTGTCTCATGAGTTTTGCAGACTCCCGTTGGGTCCTTCAGCTTTGTTTTCTGGAGAAGGAGTGTTTTCCAGTCCCCAAGGCAAGAAAGTGCATGACTTTGCCTCTTCCTTTTGCTTGAAAATTCCCTGACCGCCTGCATCACCCCAGCCCTGTTGCAAATAGTCCACTCAACGCCACTTGCCTACCCGCAGGCTCACCTAGCCAGGTCTCCTGGGCAGGTGGAGAGGCCAGGAGAGGAGACAGACATTGGCTGGTGGGGTGGAAAGACTCCTACTTGCAGCTCTCTGGAGGTGGTGGTGAGGAGAGTGAGCAGCTGGATTGGCGTGTGTTCCCATCCCAGCTTGTGGGAGCTTTTGGCACATAGGGCTGACAGCACTTGATGCCTGCACGTGCCTGGTGCCGGCACAGGGTCTGCCTTCAGTGGGCAGATCCATCACAAGGCAGCTGGATGAAAGATGGGAGAAACCCTAGTGCTGCTCCTGACAGAGGAGGATGCTTTTCTATACTAAGCAGAGGGGGCAACCTCTGGGTTGTTTTTTTTTTTTTTTAATGCTAATTTTCTTTTCTTCTTTGCTTGCATCAGCAAGTCAAGCACCAAAACAAGGGCTCTATATATCCTCTGGGAGTAAAATGCCCCCATAATCAAGCCCTTATTTCTTTCTCCTGAAGCTGAAATGTGCCGTTTCCCTTATCTAAAAGAGAAGGGGAAGGTGCACACAGGCCTCGTCTGCCCTGCTGGCACTCCCTCTGTCGCGGCTGATTTGTCACTGCCCCTCGACTTGTACTGACACCTGTCGCTCTACTGACAGTATGAGAGACAAGCGCCAGTTTGCCTTGGCCAGAAAACTTGCCTTGCAAAGAAAAAAAGCCAGCTCAGGGCTTTTCACTTGGAGAGAAAGAGAGTGAGAAGAATAGACTTGAAAGCAAATTCCCATGTTTTTTTGCTTCGGGTGAGAGCTTTTCCCACGCTCCATTGGAAGGAGTGCAAGGAGCAAATGTTTCCCAGTGCCTGTAAACACCAAACACTGCTGAGGAGTGGGGGAAAAAGCCAATCTTATTGGAGAGAGGCAGAAATCAGCGGCGTGCTCTCCCGCAGTGCCTTCTGCCTGTGTGTCTGCTCCTTCCATGACGATGGCTTTTCCAGACCTAGCTATGTTTTGTGCTTGTGGCGGGAGCATCAGACCCTGGAGTATTCTAATGTGAGGACAGGTGGTGTTTGCTGCCCCCCACAAAGCTGCTCTACTGCACTGGAGGCTACTTCTTCTACTGTGAGAGTCCCAGCTACTGGACTGGGAAGAGGCTGGTGGTTTTATTTCCCAAGCTGACAGCTGAGGAGGTGCTTGACATTTCCTTGTGTTTGCCTGGCACTGGTCAAGGACCATTACCAAGGAAGGCTGGGAAGGCAAGTCTGGTTTGCTGCATCTCCCATGCTAGTTGCTTTGCCTTGTTCAAGCCCTGTCCCTCATCACCTTTTCCTAGTCTGGCTCCTGAGTCCTGTCTCCAGAGCCACAAAATTGACTGAAAACTGATCTGAAAAATCAATTAGCATCTTGCCTTTTGTCAGTCATTAGCCCAGACTTCAGGAGTGACCTTTTCCAAAGCACCAAGTGCCTTGGGGCCTCCCCATCCTTTCCAAATCTATCTGCTTCCCACAGAGAGCCAGCGTTTAGCAGTCAGTCTCCAACAGGGCTATGCGAAACCCATCCATGCGTGGGAGAGCTTGCCCATGCAACTCGCACCCTGGGAACCGGTTCACCAGCTCTGCAAGCAGAGGCCTGTCTGGCAAGGGAGTCTCTGTGTCTCAGCACTTGAGGGGCTATGTGCTTTTAAAACACCCCGACAGATGAGAGATTTGAGGGTAGTGCTTGGAAATTAGGAACCAACTGAGGGTGGGGATGCTCAGCAGGCATCTGTGTGGATTTCATTCAGCTTTGCAAGGAGAATCATGTGGGGGGAAGTTTGGAAGCTGGCACCCACTGAGCTATTTAGAGATTTGGGCCCTGCTTCATCCCAAGATGGTTGGGAGTTCTTGGAAGCCTGTCCCGATAAATGTGCCAGCAGCCTAGTGAGCCCATTGCTTTTCCCAGCTGGCCAAGCAAAGACCATTCATGACAAGAAAAGCCCTGCCTGGGGGTCCCAGTTTTAAACGTAGCACTGGCATCCTATTACTGGTCCATCTTAGCATTCTCTCATCAACGAGAAACCATCCCCTTCACCCCCCCGCTCCTTGCCTTTGGTCTTGCCCATAGAAAGCTGTGACTGTATCCTGCATGCACCCGTATCTGCTCCTGCGATCTCCCTTTGTTTAGCTGCCAGCTTTCTGCACCTGCGTGCACGCCTGCTCTCCCTCCCCGCTGCAGTTAGTCCTTCCCTCTCCCAGCCCATAGGCAGGAAAGCGGGTTTTAGCCGGGTCCAAGGGGTGAGGGAGTGTTTGGCGATGGCAAGCATTCCTACTCCAATGGCAGCCCAGCTGTGGGTGGGATGGGGGGACACACACAGTTTGGTTCTTTGTGAACGAAGCACAGGTTGCCCTGTGATTAACCCTCTGGAGGGATCCTGCCCACATCTGTCCCGATGGGAGCTGGAGTATCCATGCTTCCTTTGCTAATTGAGCCTGAATTGTATTAACTAATCCCATCCTCAAATCCCCCAGCTGTTCCAAGCTTAATAAGAGCAACCACACAGGCTGGCTGGGAGGTTGTGCTTGTCTCCTGTTGGGACAGGGATTACAGAAACAAAGTGTGTGTTAGTTTTGGAGTGGAGTTTTTCTGGGGTTTTTTTGCAGCTGGGGGGAGTTGTGGTTTTTTTTTTTTTTTGCAGTCTGTAGCCAACTGCCATAATCACTATCTCCTATTCCATAAAGAATATGCATCATTAAAGACTGTCATCAAGTGATGACAGATGATGTAAAACTAGGGACACAAAGAGTTAATATCCACTAGATACTGTGTGCTCCCCTTGACATGGTGCCCACCCCTAGGCTTGCTCCTTTTCTTGCATCACTAGGACAGGATAGTTTGGAGCCAACAGCCTGTCCTGCCCTTTCCCAGGGGGCTGCTCCAGGTTATCACCAGACTCTACATCAGTACCACCAAGGCCCTTGGAGTGAAGGCAAGAAGCAGATGAGGGCCTTGGCCAGCATAGGCTGCAAGTATTCACCAGCTACATAGGGAAAGGAAACAAACTGGACGGACCCAGTGGAGGGGATTCCCAGAGCAGCCAGACCAGCAGCCCAGAAAAGCCTCTCCTCCAGACACCCTGTTTAAATGGCAGCAGGAGATGCTCTGCCACAGTTTTGCCTTTTAAAGAGAGGCAGGGACTGAATCATTAAAATCTTACCTATGTTATACTCATTTGCTTGAGCTTTTGTAGCCTCTTCTCCCACCCAAAACTACTTCTAGAGAGAGAAGGGACTGGAGCAGCTGTGGGAGCCCCTGGCCACGGTATACAAAGCCCACTTGTTATCAGCACTGTCATATGCCTCTCTGCCTCCTCCCCCTTCCCAGCTCCACCACAACCACTACATCCCAAATGCACAAGCTGAGCATCCATCAAAAGGGCTATTATCCCATGATTTCTTAACAGCCACTGTTGCTCTTGGGTATGGAGAACTGAGCTCCCCCTTTGACACAGTGCCCCAGCAAAGGAATAGTGGTGCCTGTCGCTGGTTGGCATACTGATTTGAGGATTGTCACAGCAGCCAGGGTGGGATGGGGGACTGCTGCCTGCACACGCGGCTGGCATTAGCAATTTAGGCCTTCGCTCCAATCCTACAAGGCAGACAGGTCCTACAGAGATCATACTTTTGGCCTCCAGATGTTAGCAGTGATGGTAACTCCCATGGAAGGTGGTTAAGAGACCACTTTAGGGCTTCATTATTTACAGCTGATGATTTTAATCTGATCTTCCTGGATTTGGGCAGAAAAGGGGCACAGAAACAAAGCCACCAATCTCTGGAGTAGGAAAAGGGTCTGCAGTGCATGGAGAGGCAGTTTCCAGGGCTATGCACATTGACCCAAGGAACCTGTTGACTGGCAGCAGGTACCAACATCCCCAGGAGCCTGCTGGAGGATGCTCCTTTGCTCTTTCACCCTGCAGGCAGTAGGTGCTCACACTGGCTGCCCTTGGCTCCATCACAGGTGCATTTTTCTTGTTGCATATGAGCAGGCAAACTGGTGGCAGCACAGACAGTGCCACTCCACTTCCACTCAGAAGATCTCCAGAATGGGCAAAGTTGGAGTCCTGGCAGTGACAGGCAAGATACCCCAGCACATCAGGGACCATGGCCAGGATGAGATCTGCACACCACAGGTGGAAACTAAGATTTGCTCAATCACACAGTGTGGATCATAACTGATTAAAGGTATCACATTTTTTTCTTGGTGGTGTTTTTTTAAGTCTCCTGGAGTAAAAAGCACATTTAGCACCAGCAATCTTGGGCACTAGGCATCTTTGCTGGCCATGAGTGATGCCGATCTCATCTCCAGAGAGCTTTGCTACTTTTGTCTGCCTACAGAGAAACTCATTTAACAGGCTTATGCCTGTTTGTCTTCCTGTTCTCAAGGGGTGACTCTTACAGATGACATTTTGAAAACAAGACTCAGTGATAGTCTCACTTCTGTCAGTGAGGGGTGGTGCTTGAAGCTCTGGTCAGCCTAAAGTTTCCCTTTGTCCTGTTGGGGTTACTCTGAGCCATGTGCTCTGTTGCTGTGACAGTGTTCTGGAAAACAATACACTGGAAGACATATGGCTGGCCAGATCACAGAATCACAGAATATGCTGAATTGGAATGGACCCACAAGGATCATTGAGTCCAACCCTTAGCCCTGTACAGGACATGTGGTCATGTCTTAGCAGGCACTGTGTACTGCTTTCCACACGAGAGGGCTTCTTTTCTGCAAGTTTCCTTGGACATTTAAAAAATATCTAAAGTAGACAATGATGAATACTCTACTGGAGAAACCACAGGACTTTACAGCCATGCAAAAAGCCATCATGCTTAGTCTCAGGCCTTACAGAATAATTTTTTAATAAAAACTTGAGGTTGTTCAATTTTCCACATTAACATGCCAACTTTATTAGGAAAAAAAAAAAAAGTTTTCATTATTCCATAATCCCAAGACCTTTGGCATGGGAAAGGTTTTCCTATCTGGGGTGAATGTCTCAGGACAATTCGCTCAGTCCAGTATTGTTCCAGTATGAACATAGGATAAATTTTAAATCTGGCTTTCCTTCCTTAAGCTGTCCCTGACTCTTCAGTAAGAAGGCATACTGAGAAAATTATAGCACTCTTATTGAAAAGAATAGAGGCTCTTTTTCAAGTTTCAGGTATGAAATTCAGACACTTGAATTTGAGGAAGTTTACCATCCTCTAGGATTAGCCAGCCATACAGCGACAACTTCATCTGGACTGGTTAGAGCTGGATTCTTTCATCCAAGCCTTCTAAAATAGGGAAAATGTCAGAAATTTGGGCCACTCATTTTCCCAGCTCATTTTTCCTTCCCACAGATGAGATGATCTGTTCTAGGAGAGAGGTTTCTGTCATGATGAAGGCATTTCTGAGAGACAATTTACTTGTGTGAACTGGCTGCACTGGCACTGAGATCCTGCATAGAAAAAGACACAGCAAATTGATTGTGAGGAGTTTGCTTGAAAGAAGAAAGGGGAGGTTGTTAAGCAGATGTCTTCATGGCAATATGGCAAATTAAGTGGAGGAGTTCCCATATTTTCCTTTGGTTTTGCTAAATCTGGGATCTCTGGATCATTTTAATAACTGATCAAAAGAGAGAGCATGAGCAGACAGCTGTTACTGCAGAAGACCAGCCAGCCAGGATGTTTGCAAGCAAAAGGTTTGCAAGCTGTGCTACTGCCAAAATTCCCTGAAGGAGAAGAATTTTCTGGGATGATTGGTTCCTGAGAAGGATTTTTTTTTCTTTGATAAGTGCTGTGCATATATCCAGTTTCTGGTTTTCTATTTGGGGCTTGGATTCTCCATTTTGCAAGCCTATTTGCCTTTTTAATCCACTATTTTCTCATGAGATGGATAAGACTAGAAATGCTTTGTTGTACTAAAGGAGTGGTGACTTAAGCAAGGAACTGAGCTAAGGCCCTGAGCCGGGCAGGGGGAGAACTGTTTTGTTTTGGATTTTCCTAGTTTCTAAGACTTTAGATGCTCAAAACTACACGCCACAGAGCAACTGCCAGAGTAAGAGAAGACGCTCCTTTTCCAGCATGCCCTAAAGCATAGCTCAGACACTACAGTGAACAAAACCTCCTCCCATTCCCTTTTAATGATGCCCAGCCTCCCACGCCAACAGAGGTTTGGGATTTTCCTGAGATGCTGCTAGCAGTTTTTGCACAGTGGGGTCAAATCCTGATTTCAGTTGCAGCGAACTCCTCTTCCTTCCACAGCATCCCCTTGGGATGAACTTCATCATGTCCTTGTCTGGCAAGCTCGGCGTGGATGAGCAAACCCTCCCGCTCCTGGCACCTTCCAGCTGGGACCAGTACCGTCCTAAAGGCTGGTGTCGGGGTGGGTGCGTGCGTAGGACCCTATGGTGTCTGTGCGGGGATGCTGGGTAGGTGGGTGGCTGCATCCCCCCGGGGGCTGATACCCACTGGCCGACCCTGAGACGGTGCACGTCTGCGTGAGCGCTGCTGGGAGGGGTGGTGATGGTGGTGGGGATGTCGCTGGGAGTCGCGGGTGCCCCTGCGGGGCGTGGGCGCGCTTTGTGCGAGGCGGGGACGCGCGGGGGCC
>VZRE01012761.1:68642-102108 GCA_013396775.1 Cephalopterus ornatus | reverse complement strand
GGGCCGCGCTCGGGTCCCGACCGGCACCGCCGGGAGCCTCGGGAGGGGCCCTGCCCGGTAAACTTTTCCCGGTCCCGGCGGACGTCAGGCGCCCCAGAGGAATCGTCTGGCAGCCAGAGCTGCTTGGGCAGGGGGTTCGGGGCTTTTTTTACGCCGAAGCATCCTCGTGCCGCAGCCTGGCATCCCTCTGTCTTAGAGAACAGGTAGCCGCTATATCGGGTGCTTGCCGGTGTCCCGAGAGGCGTGGGGACTCCGGGGATGCCTCAGCCCCAGGTCCTGGCTTTCGGCTCGCCCGGAGGCAGCCCCCGGTCCTGGCTTTCTGTCCCCTTCCCCCGGCAGATCCCGAGGGCTTTCCCCACGCGGCGCCGCGTGGGTTGGTGCGGGTGGGTCACGGATGCGCAGCCGGCGTGAGGGCACCGAGCCGCCTGCCCGGGGCATGGACAGCGAGAAATGACGGCTGGTCGGGCTGCAGAGAGGGAAACCCCGGGCTTTAAGAGGCAGCGCCGAATATTAAATCAGAAGTGAAGAGTTTTTCCTGGCTCCGGTGCTGCTTCCCTCCCTTTGATTTTTCTTTTTTTCTGTCTCATCAGGACACTTGTTCAACTTTGGATGATGCCGGACACTCAGTGCTAGATCTAAAAGGGTGCAAAGAATAGAATATTTTTTAAAGATGTTTTCCTTGCAAATATTGTTAATGTCGTTGAAAGTGTTGGAATATGCTCAAGAGTGATTCGCTGTCCTTTGATTAATTCAGACTCCGTGAGGTCCATGGAAAAAGCTGTCTGAAACAGTCTTTTCCCTAAAAAGAGAGTCATACACCAGTCTGATTTGTGAATCCCACTGATATTCCCCTTTTTTCAGCTTTTTCAAGAAACAGATCCTAATTTATTGGCCTGCCAGACAAAAGGAGTCTGCAGGGACTAATGTTTTAGCTGATCAAAGACACCCTTCTTAAAGGTGGCATTTGAATTCAGGTGATGCATGTGGGTCAGTGGCTCTCCCTTCCTTCTCTTTGTCCCATCCAGGCTCTTATTAATTGTCTTTTTTTATGCCATGCAGTGTGGTGGCTGTTGGAGAGGCTGGCCAGGGCATCTCTGAGCCCAGAGGCAAGAATTTTTACTGAAGCGTGAGCTGGTTTAGGGGTGCATGCAACTGCAAAGGTGTCCATAGCTCTGGTGGGGTTCCAGTATCCCTACGTGGAGGAAGTGCTGAAGGATCAGGCTGGTAAATTTTGCTCGTGTGCCTTTGGGATTGGGATACAGAAATGCTTGTTCACTTGTAGACCCTTGGGGAAGGAGCCTCGGTTTGCCTGGGGGTCAGCTGGCCAGTTGATGATGACCTAAAGTTGGCTGAGTGAGTAAGGACTCTGTGAAGTCACGTGAGGGCTCGTTGTGTGCCCTGACACCCATAGCAGCTGGCTGCAATTTTTCTCATCAAGTTGCATTCTCTGATCTTCTCTTCCCTAATCCATTGAGCTTTGTGGGAGTCCTCCTCTGAAGTATCTCCAAAGTTGTTAGATCCAGGTAGCTACTGGCTGAGTGCAATCAGACCTGGCCAGGAGGGGAGGGGGGGGGGACAGAGGAATGCAGGAAGGAGTGTCTTGTTCCTGGGGCATTTCCTCCTGGGGAAGGAAGATGGGAAGGAATCCTTGTCTGTAAGTAATCCAAGAGCAAAACGTTTCTCCCCTTGCAGACAATGAATCGTTTCAGCGAGCTGACACTGTTATTTGTGGCTCTTGGCAAACCAGATAAGAGCTTTTTGCCAGACACTTGCTCAAATCAGTGCCAGCTCCAGCCCCGCTGATTGCCTCTCTCTGTTGCACTGGGGTGGGAGAGAAGCCTTTGTGTACCACAGCAGCAATCACAGTGGTGCTTTTGGGTGAAGGAAGGTTGTTGCTGGGTCCCCTTGGTTACACAGTTGCTGATGCTGGTCCTTATATCTCTAGGCCTTTTTGTTTTCCAGAGAGGATGCCACTTTGGAGAAGGAATTTTTCCTGCCTTGCTCTTCTTGTGTGGCTGTGAACAGCTATTTCCAAGACCCGTTTTCTTTACCCTTGATCTAAACCTTGCATGAGGCTGGTTATTCATGCTCATTAAAGAGGGAATTAAATCACATAGGAATGCTGCTTGCTTGATGTCTTCTCCATTACAGAGCTATGCTTAGAAGTTGAGGCTTTTCAAGTGATTGTGTGGGTTTTAGTTAAGCTGTGAAAAAAGTCTTGTAAACAATACGCCTTTGTGATGAAGGCAGAGTAAGAGTAATTATCACCTGTCCTATTAAAAATCTTCCCATTTGGGAGCATAATCAAACTGATCAAACAGTGTTGTGCTTTTCCAGGTAACCAGGTGAACTTTGAGTGGCTTGGGAGCAAATGCAAAATGAGCAGCGGAGGACAGTGCAGAAGACGCAGTGGGCTCTCTGTCTGACCCACGAGGATTTGAAGATGTCTGCGTGCAGTGACTTCGTGGAACACATTTGGAAGCCCGGCTCCTGCAAAAACTGCTTCAACCCAAAGAGTTCCCATCGGCTGCAAACAACCCCAGACACGGGAGCTTGTGGTGCGCTCCCGAATGGAGTTAGGACCAAGCCTGAGAGCCTCCCGTTTGACGACGAAGGTGTAAATACTTCCCCCTTCTCGAAGCCAACAATTGCTGTGAAGCCAACGATGATAAACTCGGATGTCTCTGACGCGTGGGCGGATGTGAATATGAATGCAGATCTGTCGCAGGTAATGATTAATCCAGTCAAAGCATGACTTCCCGTTACTTGCCTTTTCTCGGGGCTGCTAGGAATAGCTGTTAAAACCATTTCCTTTTCTTTGTTTTTCCTTCTGGTCTTGACTCAGGTTTTTAAGCCGTATATTGCCTTCTCCAAATATCTTCGGATGAAGCTGAATGAGCTTTTGCTCGCAAGTCATATGCAAAGGTGCTTAAAATTAGGTTGTTTCTTTAGGAATTTCTGGATTTTAAATGAGGATGCAGATTAAAGTTATTTTCCTGGGAAGATTTATGGAAAAGATGTCTTGCGTGGTTGCAGTCAGTGCTACCTGGATCCATGGTCTTTGTGGCTGAGAAAGGAAGTGCCCCACCTTCCTATTCCTTGGGCTCCCAGCCTTTGCCAGAGCAGTAATGCCCTCTGGGTGTAGCACCGCTCCCTGCCTGCAAACTGGCAAGCCCTGTGCTTTGAGTTGCAATCAAGATGCGTGGTGCATTCCTCGCCCTGACTAGCTGATACCAGCACTGCCTCAGCCATGCAGAGTGAAGCATGGGCTGCTGTCCCCCTGCCTGTGGCATAGGTGTATTCCTATCTCCTCTTGCTCTAGAAGAGAGTCAGGGATCACTGGCTCTCTTCCTAGCCTCCTGTTGCTATTCCTTTCTTCTCTTTTAGGGGTAAAGGGCACACATGTGCAAGCTACCATCATCGGTGGGGTTTGATCTGTACATGCAGATTTGGCCCCAGGCTGAGTTTTGCGCTGTGAGTTCTGCCACCCTGGGGAATGGGGGTCGCTTCATAGACGTGTGTTACTCTGCCTCTCCTGCTTCTTGGCAAGCAGGACAGATCTCCCTCAGATGAAGAGATTTCAGATACCCTGCCTGGTCCCCAGTCCCTACTGCTGAGCATAGCCAAGGATAACCTGTGATAATCTGTGTCTGTGTTCCAGAGTCACACACTCTGGAGCAGTGTGAAGTGAAATGAAAATAAGCAGAGAGAGGTGCAAATACTCCTTCCCTCTCTGAATCTTTAATTGCATGGTGATTCACAGACAGGATGACAGGTTGGACATGTTTCTGGCAGCAAACCCATGGAAAGAGAAAGGAGAATGCCTTATTCCACTGCATTGCCATTGTTAGTAATGCAAGGATTGCAAATGGTCCAGGAAATATGACAAGTGTAGTTTTAGTAGGAAAGGTTTGTGGAAGTTATCGGTGGGATGAGCACAGCAAAACAGATGATGAATGCCAGAGGACTGTTCAGCAGAGGTGGACTTCAGTTTTTGCAGTTTGTGTTTTGTGTTGGTTTCTTTATTTTATTTCTCTTTCATTTTGCGTATGCACATCCTGACAGTGCACCTGTCTCTTTGATCTGTGCAGGTCAGCTGGGGCGTGGTTTCTGGCAAGCAGCTCCTTCTGAAATCAGGAGATGCAGAGCGGATCTGCCTTGACAATTTTGGCAACGGTGGTGTGAAAAAGCCCTTCCTTCACAACCTGCCCAGCGACTGCTTGTCTTGCTGTCCTCCTAGCTACTCCATGGTGGGTCTGCGCAGCCTGGAGAGTCGAGTGGAGAGAAACGTCTCCATCCACAGCCTGGTACTTGTGGGTGAGGTGGGCAAGCAGGAGGACAGAGCCAAAGACAAGTTTGCCATGCCTCATCGGGCCCCCTGCCCTAATCCAGCTGCACTGGGGGACAGAAGCACCACTAATTCCAGCAGAAACCTTTCTTCCCAAGCCAGAGAAGGAGCAGTACTCCTTTCAGAGGGCAGTTGTGGTTGCATCTCCTCTGGCTTTGAAAGCGAAGGGGGTGAGTACTGTTCAATCACAAACTGCCACAGAGAGCACCCTGTCTCGTGGGAATCGTGTTGCACAGAGGGGAAGCCTGCACGGTGCGAGAAGGAGAGTCACGCTCCCTGCGAATGGAGGCAGCAGGATGCTCCCGAGATTCCTAGGCCAAGTGGTCAGGCAGTCAAGTTCAATGAGGAGGAGCGCAAAGCTGTGAATGTGGCCTTCTGTATCACAAAAGACCACGGTGATCCTCTCCCCTATGCCCTGTGTTCAGAGAGGAAAAAGCTGTCTCTCCATGCTGAACCTGCCGCCCTCCCTGAGAGCACAGGGAGCAGCAGGGCAGCTGCCTTTGCTTTGTCTCGGGAGGATGAGGACTCGCCTCTCCCTGTGGAGCCCTCTGTCACTGGAAGCCCCCAGACTGAGGGTTTGGGCACCCCTCAACAGGCTCTGGTGGAGCCGCAGCGCCCTCGCCTCACCGAGCCATCCTGCGCTGATCCAATCTATGCCGAGAGCACCAAGAGGAGGAAGGCACAGCTGAAGGCTGTCAGTGGGCAGGCAAAAGCGGAGAAGCTGGCCCACAGCACTGTCAAGGAGCAAGCTGATGGTTCATGGAGGGATGGTGGCTGGGCTTTGGGAGGTGAGAAGGAATATCAGGACTCCACTGCCCAGGTGGCGGCAAAGATAACTATAATGACAGCGCACACTGAGGATGATCACAAGACAATATTCCTCAGCAGCCCCGACTCAGCAGTAGGAGTTCAGTGGCCATGCATCAGCCCCACTTCCTACCCCGATTTTGGGAATTCATCACCTGCCATTGAGCCTGGACAGATTTTTCAAGCATCCGGAAGTGAAAACAGTCCAAGATTTCATCTGGCCGCTGTTGCCAAGAACTCACTTAGTGACAGTCCAGCCATTCCCCCAAAGATGTCCAAAAACAGCCAGCCAGGCACTGAGGGGAACCGTGTGCTGCCAGTAAGCAATCATGTGGCAAGGTTTGGTGATGACAACAGCCATGAGGGGGCTGGTGTTCAGCTGTTGCCGAGGAGCTGTACTGATACAGGTGCCTTTGGGGCATCCTCTTCTCTGTGCACTCATGTGAATGGGGTTTCTGTGGAGGAGTCCACTAGAGGCCTGGCAGGCTCATCATGTGACAGGAGACAGAAATACTACACCCCAACGTGGACCAAGCAGTGCCGAATAGAGGAGGAGGAGGAGCAGGAAGAGGAGCAGCAGCTCTTAACTCACCCATGGGCAGTAGGAGCTGAGAATGGAAAAGCTGGTGCCGACCTTGTGGATGATGGCCCGATGCTGGAGAGCCAGGCTGGGATCACCAAATCATCTTCTTTCTCCTTTGATTTCCCTAAAGACAAGAGTAATGGTATGGAGTTTGCACCACCACCACCGCCGCCAAAAAAGCAGTCCAGGTACAGCCCCCGTGAGTGTGTGAGTGTGGTGGTCTATTAACCATTTGCAATTGGGGTGTTTGCTGCAGGGGTTCATTGACTAGGAGGTGCTTCCTGTCCTTTTTTTCTTCCTTTTCTGTTCTAAGGTGGGCTTTCAGGAGCATGGGAGGTGACTGCACAGCTGAAAAGCTACATATCTTTTTACTCTGAAGAGCTGTCTGATCTTTGCAAGTCTTGGTTTGAATGGCGTGTGCACTTGTAAAAGCCCTTCAGGGCTGCATGGTACAGCCTTGAGTCCCAATATTCAAGTGAAAACAATATCTGTGCCTGGAATGGCTGGTGTTTCCCAGATCAGCTTCATTCTGTCTTGGCACAGTTCCTACATGTCAAATAGAGTAGAAAATGTGGTGTTGCAGTTTCCATGTGTAGGTGGAACTGGGCAATTTATCTTAATGCTAATAACCACGGCCTCCAAAAGCCACATTTTCAGTTTGACTCTAATGTCTTTTTGCTTTCGAGGTGAACTCTGGAAGCTGCAATTTCACAGGGAGGGCTCCTTGCCTGCAAGCAGGTAATTGGAGCTTGCCCAACATGGACTTGTTTGGTGTGGGAGCCACCTGGCTTCAGGCAGCCTTCCGCTCACCGCTTTCCTGGAAGTCAGGTTTGCAGGCAGGGCAACAGCAGGCCCCAGAAAACAAATGTGAATGAGGGAGTTCTGTCCGTCTGGGAAGGAACCAGCCTTGCTAAGCAATTAAAAAAAAAACAAAAAACCCCAAAAAAACAGGCTTGTAATACTTTATGTGCATTCAGTATCTGCAGCTGTGTGTATCACAAAAAAAAAAGGGGGGGGGGGAAAAAAAAGAAGGGGAAATGGGGGAAGAAAATTTTATTTGCTGTCCATGAATTAGGTTGTCTGAACATACTGGAGAGGGATACTTTCACCTTTTGCAGATGTCCCGTATTTTCTTTATTGTATGTGTCAGTTTTGTTACCTGAAATTGTGCATTGCACAATTGATTTGACTCCAGTTTCTTGATTTAAAAGTCAGGAGAAGAAGGGATGGGTGTTTGGAGGAGAACTTACTATTGGGGTCCATGGTCCAGCTTATGCATAGATATCGTGATCTCCAGGTTGAGACTGAATTTTCCGTGTGTTTTGGGGTTGGCTAGCCCAGGGAACTAGTGTTTTAAATTGACAAGCAGGTGGACAAATGAGTTTTCTTAAGGAAAGGGAAGAGATGAACAAATGGCTTTAGTTCTCCTTAATGCTGGGCTTCCTGCTGTGGTGCTGCATGTCTGCTGGAGTCAGAGGAAAGGAAAAGTCCACAAGCAAGTGAGCACAGAGATGCCACTTGGTGTCTCCTAGCAGCCTGTGTTGTATTTGCCACATGAGGTGTTGTTGAGCCCCAGTGGAGAAGATATGATGCTGTTGAGCAGTGATCATTTAGGAAACACCAAGTTGCCTTCTGAAAGTCGTCTAGAACCTGATTCCTTTCCCTGCAGAGCAGACAGGTGACTGTGCAGGCCAGAAGGGTGTGGGCACTCAAACAGCAGTATGTTCCACTTGCCGTGCTAGGAGCTCCTACTTATGAAGGAGCAGTCATGTAGAGCCCTTTGTCTGTACTGGGGGCAAGGATGCTTCCCTGGCAGTGCTTGGAGTCTCCTTTCTGCCTTTATGAGTGCTGGGAGGAGGCAGACGGCTCCTTGCTGTCTCAGGGTGTCTCCTTGGCTGGGTAACTTGGACCAGCTTTGCTCCAAGCCAGGAACATGCCCTGATGTTGCCCTCGTTATGGTGTTACGACAATCCGTCCTGAGGGGTGTGGAGCATTTTCTGCTCCTTGGAGATGCTGTTTCCTGCTCCTGGTGTGATGGGGCTGTGCCAATTGTAACAGTTGCTTTTGAGTCATCCTGAAAGCATCTGTGTGCTAGAAAGCCTATGTGAAAGCAGGCAGGGAGACTGAGGTTGGGGAACATGTGGCATCCGTGTCTAGGATCTCTAGCAGAGCTGAAAACGCTGGCAGAGCCAAAAACTCTGCCGGGTGGTTGAAGTGGGTGCTGGTTACGCCCTGTGGCTGTAGGGCGTGTTGTGCTACAGGTATTTGCCTCCTAAGGACCTTGATGCCTTTGGCTGAGCCATGGAGTGCTTTACTCAAAAAAGCATATCCCTCCCTCCGGCTACCAAACCCCAGCACTGAGGCTTCTCAGCCCTGAGGAGTGATCTGATCAGAGGCAGGTTTCGCAAGCCAGTCAAACCTGGATGGTTGCTTTGTTTGTTTGCTTCGAGTGTGCTCTTGTTTTCCTCTCCAGCGTGGGTTCTCTGAGCGTGTTGATGCAGGACCCAGGGCGGTGGGAGGGATAGCAGCGTACACAGCTGGTAAAGTCACCACAACGGGATTGTGTTACCCCGGGCAGTCCTTGCTTGCAGCTTTGGGCCGTGACATGGCTCTGACCTGCTGCTGGAGGAACATCTCCTCCGTTCCTCCCAGGCTGCAGCCAAATGCCTGAAGAAGAAGAGTCACAAAGGTGACTCTAAGGCACGTCCAAACTCTCCCAGTGCCGGGCAGTCTGTAGACATGTGTTTGTCCCTAGTGGAAGAACCACTGGTCCTTCTGTTATGCTTCCATAGTACCTCACAGAGACTGATCACTTCGGCATGAGACATTACCTGGTGGCACAGCTGCAGAGGCTTCTTTGGTGGATGGATGGAGTTAAAGCCAGCATAGATCTGATTGTGGCACAGATTTTGGGCTGGGGGCTTACCAAATCAGGGTTCATCTCAGCTGCAGAAAGGGCATGTAACCATCCTTTTTTCTTCTAGATCTCAAGCTGCAGCAAGATATTTGATTTCATGCTGGAAAATGAAGTCAGTCTGTTTGAATTTTCTATTTAAATTTAATTGCTTACTTTAAAGAAAACTTGTATGTGTGCTTGAACTAGTTATAAAGCAGAGAAAGAAAAAACAAGTCTGTAGATTTTGTTTTGTTCATCTTGGCTCTAACAATTAAAAGGGAAAAAAGTTTTTATAGGGTAAATTCCTGCCAGACACTGAGGAAACTCTGGTTTTGGAGTAAGCTGTCTCTGAGGATGGCAGAAGGAGCAATTTTAGGGGGATTTAAAAGTTGGCACAGAAAAGGAAAATAATGAATTTATGCCTGTTTCATCCTGTATAAAACTATTCTGGATCTCTTGCAACTGTTTCTTCATACAGTCCTCTTGTATGAAAGATTATAGATAGATACTTAATGTTTGCTTGCTCTGAAACACAATGGCAAATGAGTTTTAATTACAAGAGGGAAGAGATTGGAAAGGGAAGATGGTGGCTGGTCCTTTTCCAAAAGCTGGGAAGGTAATTGGCTAAGGAAAGGGCTCGCTAGGGAAACTAGGATCCCAAGGATGTGTATGTGCAATGAAGATTTAAAGGTTCTTTGGTGTGAAATGCTCTAGCATGGCCTTCAGTTTCTTGGCACAAGGAATGAATCTTTGCTGAAATTTATGTCTCTCTTGTGCAGAGGATCAGGCTAAATGACTGCTGTAGTTTCTTCTAGCCTGCGAAACCTTGATGGTTAATTTATTTCATGTGCCCCTTAAAGAAAGAAAACGGTGATGCTGCGTTGCATCTTGAGCTATTTCCTCTTAAGCTGTTTTCATCATAATTAACATCACCTTCAAAAGGCAATGCTGCAGATAGCTTCTGAAATTTGCTGAATGCACTTGCTTGGGGTAACGAAGGTGTGTAGCACAGCACTTCCCAACACCTGTCATCGCAGAAAGCAGCCAGGACAAAAGAGCTTGAGGTGTGCCAAGAGTGCATGTTACGGTGCTGCTGCCACTGCTTATTGCCAGAGGGAACAGAACACAGGAATGTTACAGAAAAACTACAGCGTTGGGAATTGGATCGCCAGGAGTAGAGGCAGGTGTTGGAAACTGGATTGGCAGGAAAAGAGCCAGGTTTGTTCCTCACTGAGGAGGCAGTGCTAGCTGGTGGGACTGTGCTGTGTGTTCCTTGTTCCTTGCCAGGAATCAGTCTGTGGCAGAGCACCACTGTACCTGAGGCAGAGTATTCCTGTTTTCTTGCCATTCCTGAGGCACCTGTTTCTCTTTGGAGCTCGGTGTCAGCGTGTAACCCAATGACAAAAGCATACTGCCATCATGGAGCTGCTGTGGCAATTAGAAATGCAGTTGGAAGTCACAAGGGTCCCAAATTTTGATCCTTTTCTCTTTGACTACGGGTGACAGCAGGTACTTACTGTTTGATCTAGGACAATCCAGATTTATAATTATTAATGTAACAAATTATAGTAAATAAGTAAGAAACTCTGGATGGCACCGGTTTAAGTACACAATTAATCATTACAAAAGTAAATAAAGAAGAGGGAGTATGGCTCAAGCAGGAGAGAGAACTGTACTCCAGGACAGGGAGGGGATACACCTCTTGGATTCCCCTGGTGGTTTTTGTCTGAAACTAATCAGGAATTTCTCATGCTGCTTCTGCCAGTGAATCATTTTTAAAAGGTTGTGATTTATCAGCAAATCTTTTAGGAGAGTTTGTTTCTTTTAAAATGAAAGTTGTTCACTCTTTTGTGTGTTTCGTGTCTTACTACTTAAAGAAGTGCAGAGTTGGAAATTGAAATGAGATTTGTTATCTTCTTTACCACATCAGAGTATGAAGTGATTTAATTTTTGACCCATTTACCGTCTCAATTCTACACCCCATCTGAATTTTCCTGTGCATCTCCAGACTCCAAACCCTAGTTTCAACTTTACCTGCTCTACATAAAACTCCTTTGGTACAGGGAGGAGTGGTGTATGTACCCCTCTAAACAGAGCTAGGAGTGTTTCAAAATCCTCTCTTTACCTTACCTCAGTTTTGTCTTCTCCAAATTTGCCAGCTGGTAGCAGAAGGATAAGTACAAATCTAAGCTTCAAATATTGTAAGCTCCTGTATGCTGGGTTTTAATTTCCCTCTGCGTCCAGGGGAAGATGCTGGAAGAAACAGCAGTGGAGAGAGGAGGAAGATATAATTATTCACATTTCATGATAGACAAGCATATGGTACAATGGTAGTTCCTCTTGTGTAATAATTATGCCCAGCCATATGTTATGTTTGATGCGGTAATGCAGTCTGGCTTTTCTCTTCTCTGTGCATTAGTTCCATTATTTTATTCTGGGAGGGGATGTCTTCTTGACATTATCACCAAACATCTCCTGGACTGCAGATTGGTTTGTGGTGATTTGTGTGTGTTCTCTGCTCTCCTCTCCCTGTTCCCCTGTCACATGATTTATAAAGCTCAGCATCTCTGTTGTCTGTTCAAGTCCTGTCATCTGTGCTGAGAAGGAGTGACCCCCTCCTGCCGGCACAGAAAGGCTGGGAGACTCCTGTGATGGGAGTGCGGAGCCAGCACACCTTGTGATCAGGTCTCTGTTTCGGGAGAGACGTGCCTCGCGGCATCTTCCAATGCTGCCAGCAGGCTGTGCGTGTGATGGCTGCTGGAAAGGAGCAAGCTGGAGCCTTGCAACTCTTGTGCCTGAGTGGCCTTCTCCCACTCTCAAAACCTCCTGCCCCTTGCACTTATGGAAGGCAACCAGATCTGCGTGTCAAATCTCAGACAGGAAATTCAAGCCGAAGGTATGTCCAGAGTCCAGAGGTTCCTGGGGCAATATCCCAAGGCATGTGTGTCTGCTGTGGTTAGGGCAGCCATATTTTGGTGCCCATCTCCACTCTTTCTCTGAGAAGTGCAAGGCATGCAGCTGGTGATGCTGGAGTCCTGCAGCAACATCAGGTGGGACCCTGATTTGTTAAGAGATGTGAGATTTAACACATGGCTACTGCTTGAATGTGAGTTGCAGGAAAGACAAGGCATGCCCTTGCCAGAGATGCAATGTGGGACATGGGAAGTGAGCCGGGTCCTTTTTTAATACTATAGAACTCCAGACTCTGGGGTTTAGGGTTTTTTAGTTTAGTTTGGTTTTTTTACAAGATTGCTCTTTTCAATCTTGACTTGTTTTAGGCAAGACTGTGGAAAGTCATGTGGAAAGTCAGCTGGATGAAATTGTTTATGATGGGAAAACTGGGGAGTAGTGAACAGGAAGAGTTGCCTGAATATGCCAGTGTATTGCATGAAGGATGCTGAGTAATTGAAGCGTATTTAAAGCCACCAGAATAATTTGGAGAGCTGGAAATCTGTGAAATCCTTTGGGTTTAGGTTATTAGATTGGGAGGGCTGACTCTTGTGACCTGTTCTTTATGCACAGGCACATGAAGAAGGCTCTGGTGCTGCTCTTGAAGTTGCTGGTTGATTATGTTTAAGGTGCTGAGCAGGCATTTCTGAGATGGACATAAGTTAACCACTGTTACATCTTTCTGAAGGGGAGTACAGCCCACAGATGTTTGCAAAGTGGTGACAGGGGTGGAGGGGACAGAAGTCCTAATGTTTTCTTCAGGTTTAACATGGGTTGATACTCTTTAGTTCCAATATCTTTTGATAAAAAGGGCAAGATGGAGAATAAACACCTCTGCCCTTGCGCTCACATGTGGTGGAAGGAACACTAACAAAGCAGGGGAAGTTCGGGTTAGCTGTAAATCAGGATCTCACAGGCTGTCACAATGATGAGCTGTTCAGCTCTTGGGTTGGAATTTTAGTGAAATGGGGGAATTTGACCCTAGCTAGTGTTTTCAGTAATTCTTTGGTATAGTGGGCGGTGTTTTGATTTGTGCAGGCTGCAGCCTGGGCTTCAGGCAGCTCCTAGGAAAAGAGGGAGATGTAAAGCAGAGGTATTTCCAGGAGGTATTGGCCGGCCAGGCTGTAACATCTGAAACAAGAGCAGGATGTCGTTTAAGCGGCAAACAATTTCTATTTCGGTGCGCCTATTCAGGAACTGCATTTTACATAAGTCACGGCGGTATGAAGAGGAAACAGGGCTTGCTGTGCGTCTGATTTCACCGCTCACATTGAGCTCAGCAAAGGCAGCAGCCAGCACGGGTCTGGCAGACGCCGCCTTGCGCCCAGGTTGCTTGGAGGAATAGGTGTGGCTGCGCGCGGTGGACCTTGGACCGCGCCGAGCAAAGTCCCATCTCTCTCTGAGTGCGGGAATGGTAAGGCAGCTCTGTGAATTTGTGTTCAGTGATGGGAAAGGAACAGAAATACCCCAACTTTTCTGGGGGATCTGGGGGGAGGATTGTGTTGGAAAACATCTATGCAAATTGAGACCAGCTCTCTTGTAAAATCTCCTTCTCTTCTGGATTCAAATGCTTCTTTGATTCTTGCCAGGTCAGACAGTACACCCCCATGGGTGTGCGCCCTTGTGTTTTTTCCACCCAAATTACTAAAAGTTAAACATGTGAGGAAATTATAGGATGAAGTTACAACATTATAGTAAAAGAAAAAAAAGTATTTAAGTGCAGTTGGTTGCTTTCAACAGCATTAGTTGTAACAGACCTAAAATTCTCAGCCTCTCTCTCTCTTTCTCTCTCCCTCCCTCTCGTTTTTTAAACTGTGACTTATGTGGTGCATTTTGAAGTTCTGTAAATCATCCCCAAGAGGCTTGCCATGGTAAATTCATCACTGGTGCAAGACCAGTGTCTCTGCTGAGTTTATACCTGAAGTGGTTTTTAGAGCCTTATTTTCATCAGCCTCTGAGTATTTTTAGACCAAGGCTGCTCAGGCAAATGAGGAAGTCTGGCAGAAGTTTCTTCCGGGCTTCTCATACACTCTGCTCTCCATGTGGTGGTGTGGACACGAGAGTAAGTGCTTTGTCTGGATTGGGAACGAAACATTTCTCAATCTTTAAGTGAAAATCTCTCATAGCATCTGCTGTGCTTGGGGGCTTTGGACGAGGAGGGATCCTGTGCATGTGAACAGGGTGCCACAAGAAAATTGTTGTGCATGTCTTTTGTTTGTCCTTCTCAGCAGCTATTCAGCCGTCTGATTAGGAAACACCGGATACCTTCCAGCAAGATAGCTGGTGGAAATCCTTTTACTTCTGTCCCAGTCTGCCACTAACCTATTTATGTTCTTAATCAATGTGTTGAATTTTATCAGCAGATTGACAGTTTACTTAAAAAATGTGTACCAATAACCTTTGTTTGCTGGCTGACAGAGTCTGAATGGTACCAAAGCTCGGAGTCTTTATGCTCTGCTCTGCTGCCTGATTTCAACAGTTTCTGTTGGTTTCCAATGCAGAAAAAATTAACAAAATGCAGGGGAAATTGTTTATCTTAGCAAAAAGTCCTGCTTGCCTGAACTTATCACTTAAACTATGACCTGGCAGGTTATAAGCCCAGTTTATGGTTGGTTTATTTATATTTTTTTAGGTGGAAGCTGCATGGAAAACTGTAGGTCTTATATTAAAAACTGTGTGGTAGGTTCTGAGCTTGGCAGAGTCATGTTTTCTGCAGATTTGCTCCTTCTTTTGTAAGGTGTCGGTTATTACTGTGATACACTGTTGGAGACAATGCCTGCCAGGGATGGATGATCCTTCTACTTGTCCCTCCATCATGAAGGAATTGAGTTCAGACACCCAGCTTTGACCTGCCTTCTGTGAAATGGGAGGAGTGATGCTACTCCCTTCCCATGAGAACTTTATTGAAGGCAAACACTAGTGGGTCCCCACTTCTCAGTGACGGTGGCCAAAATGCGATGTGTTCCAGGACCTCGCACATGGTAGGCAAAGGAGGTGCAGCTGAGGCTGAAGGCTCTTGGCTCATCTGTTTTCCTTTTCTGCTCAAGCGCAGCTAGTTTGTTTTGGGAGGCTGGCATGGGGACTGTAAGCCTATAACCTGCCCAGAGTCAGTGTGATACAATTCCCCAGATGCTGGAGGAAGAAGAAAAATGCACAGGAATGAGGTGCTCTGGCATGTTAAAAGGCTGCATAGTGTATGAATAGGCAGAGACCAAACTAACACTGCTCTCAGCTTGATTGTCCTTGCACAAGTGCATGCAGAGTATCTTTTGCCATCTGTCTCCTGACTGTTCTCTTTTACCCTCTCTAGGCACACTCTGAAAATGAACCCAAGTAACACTGAGTTGGAGAGGGTCAGCAACAGCTCTGCCGAGAGCCTCAGCCCACCTTTCCGGAGCGTCCATGTCAGCTTCACAGCTGGCTCCAGCGACAGCCTTGACTCCGACACACAAACCGGGAGCGATGGGAGTAAGTGACCATTGCGTGTGGGAGAGGTAGCTTTGTACCTGAGGCCCACTGCTGGGGCAGCATCCTCAGAGCAGGGATCGTGAGGGTCTGATCCCCCAGTTCCCCCAACAACCCTTCATCTTTCACCTCCTCTCGTCTGGATAAAACCTCCATCTGACAGCAATTGTCCGTATCCTGCTTGTGCTTCATACATTTCACGAGATCACAAGTAGCCCTGCCATAGAAAGTCCTCCACAACTTTGAGGAGTACGAGAAGGAATCTTGTACTAGAGATGATCTCTCCCGCTCATTGTGTTCCCAGTTATTTTTTGTAGGGGAAAAAATCTGCCTGCACTAGTTTAATTGAGATTAAAATATACTTACTATGAAGTCACTTTTTTTCATCAGTGCGTAACTCAGACATGCACTAACATGTTCAGCAGCTCAGAAAGTATTTCCTTAGCAAAAGCAACCTTCGTGTAGTGGAAGTTCTGTCTTTCCAAGAGCAACAATATGCAGCAATAAAATTAAGAGCCAGAGCTCTGGAAACTCCATTTTTCCACCCGTAACTTGGATCTGAGAGTAAGACCGTGCCAGGAAATTGTACAGGGGTAAGAAAAACTCACGTGTTGGATCTTTACTTGCTGGGCACAGAAGCATTTTGCTGTCAAAAATGATAGGGACAAGAGGATTTCTCTGCCTCCACTAACAGAAGTAACTGTTTAAACCCATCGTGGGAAAGATGACTTTTGAAATGAATACTCAAATGCAATTTTTTTTGCTGATGCAAGTGTGAAGCTATGCAGTCAATCACTGAGGTGAGCTCAAATTAATTGGCTATGCTGTCAGATGTTAAAATATGAAGTGGAGGGGATCTTTTAAGCCCTTGACATTCAGAAGGACTCTATGCTGAAGGTGCAGAGCACTGTTAGGAATGTTGTGAAAGGGTTTAATTCATTACTCTCTGCTTGGGGCAGAGCCCAGCAGCACAGAAGAAAAAAAGTTAAGAGCAGCTTGGCATTTGTGGGCTAGGCATGTGGACTGGTTGCGAAAGATTCCAGTGCTGATGTTTGTTCCCTAAGACTCTCATAAGTAAATCTTGTCTCATGAAACAGGGATTCAGCTGCATGTCCTGGCAGAGGTGCCTCTCTTGAGGTGCTCTGGGCTGCATGCTGAAGAATTTTTCTTGGCTGCGTGCTCTGCCAAAGCCCTTTGAATGGAAGTGGAATGAGGTGCCATGCTGAATGATCCCTGCCTGTGGCTTTTTACAGGGTTTTAATGGAGGGAATCTTTCCTCTGGATCTGTTACGGTGTGATGCAGATGTCTGGCTTTTCATTAAAGCTTAGGGCATGCATCTCAACTGTTGGGCTCTGTGCTTCTCAGCTGAAACTGGAGAGCAGTTGCTTGCTGGGTGACTGGGTGTGCAATGTAGGCAGACACCTGGGGCAAGGGTCCAGCAGGAGTCAGGTAGCTCAGCATCCAAGAACTGGGGCAAAAGAGACATGTGCTGATTCACATTTCCTACAGAGCTGTTTGTGAGTGTATTGTCAGAAATGGGGGGCTGAAACCGCCTTGCGTGGGAAACTCATCTTCTGCAGAAGCCAAAATCAGTGCTACTCATTCCTGAGGTATCTCTCAATGATGTTGCTGTGATGGGGTGCATTACAGGAGGTACCTTGGCAGTGCCATACAGGCACCCTTGGCGGTGGAGGGGAAAAATGAAAATTGACATCGTGCTACCAAACTCTAGTGGGGAGGGACAGGGCCAGATCATGCCAGCATCCACTCCGGTAGCGGAGAACTAGGGGACCTGCCCTCACCTCATGTGGTCACATGCTGCTGTGGCACAACTGGTATGGCTTTGAACCTCAAAGTGACACCCCAGAATAGGCTGGAAACTCAGGGATCTGAGCCTCTGCACTTGGAGGTTGTTCGTGATTGTTGGTGAGTCACTTGGGTTGTGAGGGAGACAAGTACGTGCTTCAGGCTGACATGAAACTGCCCCAGGGCATTCCCTTGGAGCAGGCAGAAAGCCACTGTGGGGAAGTGCCTCCTGGCTGCTGAATCCTTACCAGTAACTTTGTGAGGAAGAAGGATGTTTTTTTACCACTCTGCAGCTTTAGATGCTGGATTTAAAGATTTGCTAAGCATGCTTGGAGCTAAACTCCACCATGCACCTTTCAAGGTCTACACTTGCATGCAAGTTGTTAGGAGAGCTCAAGTTTATCAATAGTCCCACTTGTCATTCAACTGGCATAGAAAAATTCCCTTTAAATTATTGTATCTCTTCTTTTAATTTCCCCTCCACTCCTCACTTGTTCTGTCTCCATGACCTGAAATTACTGCTCTTTGTTTCAATGTCAGATCACCTTTTTTCCCTTTTTTTAATGTCCCGCTTTTCCCATGGCATGTAATTACATTACCTGTCTCCAGTCCGGCCCAGGCAGGAAAGCAGCTGCTACTGCTGCTCAAAATGAGCCAACCATCCCAACCCAATCCATGTGCAGATGGCATGTGGGGCTGCTTGGGGTTTATTGGTATGTAGTGGGGCCAGCCTGCTCTCTGAGCAAGGAGTTCTGGCAATAAGCTGGGAGACAGGCAGGAGCGGAGGCTGGAATTTTCAGGAGGATGTAAATTGCCAAAATCCCACGCCTTGCTCAGTGACCCTTACCCAGTGTGAAGCAGGGAGAAAGGTTCAATATACTTCTTGGGCTGCTCTGGTACCGCCAGAGGGCTGGAGCTGTGTAGCATGAGTCACTCTGTCCTTATCATACCATGCTGCTGAGGCACTGGGTGGCAGCTACCAGGTGAAACAGGCTGTGTTTTAAAGGTTGCCCTTGTGTAGAGTTCTTCATTCTTACCTCCCTGTGGATGACATCACAGCTTAAATATTTACCCTCTACTACCTTTTTACTACTGTATATGCAGTTCATAGGGGAGTGGTTTCAGGGGTGGGGAAGTGCATTTCTCTAGATGCCTGGTAGCAGTCTGCTTTGCAAACCTGCTGTATTAAACTGGATTAAATCCCTAACCCCTTCAGTGAAACTTTGCATTCGTGAATAGTTGAGGACTGTCTACTGGGTTCGGATGTAACCTGGCTTGCTGCTGTTTCCAGGCAGGGCCCTGGGGGTGTCAGGGATATGGAGAAGGACCTGTACTCCCAGCCTGCAAAGGCCGTTCATGGCATCTTCTTGTGTGTTGCTGTCTCCTAGGGCATTCGTCTGAGCCAAACCACTCGCCCCCTCCAGCTGAGAGCCAAGTGTTTCCCTCTGTCCCTTTCCTTCCTGTCTCCAGTGAAGATGGTCCCTCCTCTGCCCCCAGCTGCCCACCCCCTCTGCCCCAGAAGAAGACGGTGATCAGAACAGTGTCCTCTCCAGATGGCTTTTTTGGGGGACAGGCATCTTCAGTCAAAGCAGCCAGTGCTGCCAGCCCCAGGCTGAATGTCAGCCATTCCGAGAGCAATGTCTGCCTCCGAGAGGAGCCTCCCTTCATCCACCCAGCCAGCCTGGGAGGCCGCCCCGGCGCCTTCTCCTCCTCTGAGTCCCTGGAGAAAGGCTCCAAAGGAAACAGCTACTGGGGCTCAACCAGTGGTAAGAGAACAGGGGCTTGCGTCCCCGGCAGAAACCTCCAGTCCCTTTCTTCCTCCCAGCTCAGTGTGTCCAGCCAGGTGTCATCAGCCTCCAGCCTCCACAACCTCCTGAGCAACATGGACAGCAAGGAGGGGGTGTACACCAAGCTGGGGGCCCTGTATGCTGAGTCCTTGCGCCGCCTGGTTGCCAAATGTGAGGATTGCTTCATGAGGGAGCAGAAGAACGAGCTGCACTTCAGTGAGAACAACTGGTCACTCTTCAAGCTGACATGCAACAAGCCCTGTTGTGATTCAGGGGATGCAATATATTACTGTGCCACTTGCTCCAAGGACCCTTCTACTACCTATGCTGTGAAGGTAAGTCCACACCCAGGAGGTATCCATCCAGGCTTACCTCCATCATCCAGTCTGGAAGGATAAGGCAGAGAGCTGCAGGGTCCGAGGCCGAATGGAAGTCCATAGTAGCTGAGCTGGGACTGAACCTTCAAGCTTATTTTTCTCCCTTTTTGGTGTATGGATTTGAGTGAAAGAGTGAGAAGCAGACTTTGCAGTACACCTTTGAGAAGCACCATCAGCACACAATGGCCTGTTTTCTCTGCTTGTATTTCTCACAGGTGAAGTTTGGCAAGCAAAACTACTTCCAAAATTGCCACTTTTTCCCTACCACTGGCAGAAGTTAATTTGGAGAAGTAGTTTTCATTATAACAAATGCCAGTCAGATGCTTCTTGCTAAAGGGGTCTGAAAACCAACCAGTTTCTCTCTAAAAACATCTTTGTGCAAATACTCTGTTGTAAACTCAGAGGCATTCGCCTCTGATGACACATGCTGATGAAAGGCTGTTCAAAAGACAGCATTTTTGCTTCTGCCTGCCTTTTAAGTGGAAGATCTGACCCAGAAACCATGTGAGTGCTTATATGATCCTGAAACTGCAGGCGATGAGATACTGCAGATGCCAATTAAACAATGCAGGGCTGACCCAGACATGCTGTTTAAGGTCAGGTCTGAAATATTTTCCTGTAACTCTACGGAATACATGTTTGAAATGGAAACTTGAGGTGCAATAGTTCAGCTCTCTGAAACCTGGATAAATAAGCTTATCCAACCTGTTCCATGGACATCCTGCAGATTTTGGTTCTTGATCCATGTTACTACTTGAATACAGAGATTTTATTCTGACTTAACACTAGGGACATCTCCTTGCTGCTTACTCTTCGGCTTGTTTTCAAAACCTGTAGTAATTCCCAAAAAAGCAGCCAGAGATGGATTAAGCAAGGAAAAAAAAGAAAAAAAAATCTCTGCTGAATTGTTTCCATCATTATGAACCCTAAGGGGATGTTTTAGTTAAGTAACAGCTTTAAAGGCAGTTCCATATAGTAAAGGAGGTACAGTCACCCCAACAGGGAGGCTGTAAGTAACCAGAGTGGAGTTAAATGAGGTCTTGTGCCAAAACCCCTAGTCAGGCACTTCAAGCTGCAGTTTTTCTTGTGTGTTATACCTACATCCATTGCAACTTTCCTCCTGAAGCCTCAGAACTGTGTGGTGAACTGTTGTGTGTGTTTTCAATCTGTGGTTCCTGTGGCATGCAGGCACCTTTGCTTTTGCCTGCTGTGTTAGGTGGGGTTCAGTGGCTCAGCTCTATGGCTGTGGTGCATGAATTCTTGACAAGGCAGAAACAGCACATTTCAAACTCTTCACAGGACTGCACTCGTGTCCCTGCCTGTGAGGTGGGCTTCCTCTCTGCCCTTGGTACAATGCAAAGCATCGTAACAAAGCCAAAACCACTCCAACAAGGCTGTGCTCTGTGCCAGCATAGTGATGTTGTGTATGTGTTTAGCCATGTGCAGGGATACAGTTCGTGCAATGTTCCTGTGTGCCACCATCCTTTTGGTGGCCAAAACAGGGAATGAATAATTGTGAAACATTGCAATTGGATGATTCCTAGCTGCCTCTCCTGGCTTCTGGTATAAATTTTTTGACATGAAAGAGATCACAGACCTGTGACAAAATTAGACTTGGAGAGCTCAAAATGGGCAGAGGATCCCAAGCCAAGGAGCCTGCTGAGGAGCAGGAGCCAGAGTCAAAGCTGTGCAAGGGCAGACATGGCTATGTATAAAACGATTTGAAGAAGCCAGGGTTATGTGAAATGGCTTTAGAGGAATTAAGGGAAGATATGCTCCATGCCTTGGCTTCTTTCTCCAGTTGGAGATGCGTGACTAAGCCAGCCCCAAGCTCCTACTTGGAACTTGCAGCGTGGAGGATGCCTCTGGTGCAGCCAAAGTCATGAAGAATGGCTGGATGGGGAAGATCTCCCTGTATTCATTTGGCTGCAGTTATTCTTCCAGAGACTCCTCTCTTGCCAGGAATTTCTCCCTTTTTCCTATGCCTTACACGTCTTTCCTTTGTGGGGAAGAACAAGCAGGTTTGTTCGCCAGAGGGCTGGAAGGTCTGCTCCGCATTTGGGGACGCTCTGCGTCATCCTGGGTCCTGCTGCGTTAATCTGCAGTCTGCCTAGCTCTCCAAAGCTTGTCTTTCCACAAAATAAGCATGCAGCCACGGCAGGGTATTTTTGTTTAGAAAAGAGAGGACAATAGGGATTTGAAATGCCTAGTCTCCACAGTATTGTCTCATCTGAGTGAATTACCTGCGAATGCCTAGATTCGAATCCTTGCTAGAGGAGTACAAAAGCAGCCCCCACTTATCCAGCTCCTCTCTATTCTTGTGCATATTTTAACTCGGAGGCAAAATTGATTTCTCCTCCAATTTTGCATGCATGCTGTGACTGGCAGTGGCATGCTCCAGGGTTTGAAACCTTTTATGCTGAGTTTCAGCCTGTTGCTGATTCCTGTGGATGAGATATAAATACATCACTAAATAAAGGGGGGAAAAAGTGTACAATAAAAATGCCAGAAGGTCCCATAAGCTAATGGATACTCCTACAATAAACCTGGGTTTGAGTTTCTTTAGTCTCTAATGCAGTCATAAGGCTAAAATACAGAACAAAATGAAGATAGAAATCATGTGGGTTTAAGAAAATCTAGATTATAAAATGCTTTTTTCCCTTAGAGTTTGCTGCACTCTCACTTATTTCTAGGCCTGTTGTTAGCACCCCTTTTCTCTTTGGTGTTTTTTTTATCCTGCGTTGATGAGTGCAGCTTGTTGCTGGTTTCCCTTAGCCATTGATCATGGGGTTGAGAATAGTTGCTGACACAAGGAAGCGGAATGGTTGAGGAGGATGTGAAAGTGGCTCCAGCGCTTACGACCAGAGCAGAATTAAATGGGAAGAAAGTGCTGGAGGTCTCTGTCCACCCCTCACTTCAAACAGCGCTATGCTGGCAGACGTGTCACATTGCACAGGCCCTCTTCCACTCATCTAGACAAGTGTTTACCATCTCCAGAGATGGAGGTGGCACACTTCTGCCATAGGCTTTGCTTTTCTCTCTGCAGAATGTCTTCTGTGTTGCAGTAGTTTATCTCATTGACATGTAAAAGCTGTGTTGCTTCTATTGGCAATGAAACAAAACCTCCAGAAGTTATTCATGGGAGGGCTACCATCCTCCTTTCCTGTAATTACTGAGCACTGCCTGGCAAAGGAAGCATGCTCAGAAATGTGAGACAGACATCTGGTTGCTAACGTTGAGGTGTTGCAGGATGAGAATCTTCAAGACAGGAGATAGTTTAAAGTACTTAGGGGACTGATGTGCATTCTGCTTCTCCTGTTGTCTTAGCATCTGCAAATCACAGCATAGGACCCCACCTCTCAAATTCCAGTCTCTACCCTGTCTCTGTCACTGATTGATGAGACTTTTCCTTTGGTCTCTCCTCACAGATTTGTAAAACCCAAGAGTCGAAGGTGGCTGCTTCGTACTGCAGCCCTGCTGTACCAGTCCACTTCAACATCCAGCAGGACTGTGGTCATTTTGTGGCCTCCGTCCCCTCCAGCATGTTGCTGGCCTCAGATGTGGGGAAAAGCATGCCTGGGGATGGCCTCTATCCGTCCCGCACTGCCAGTGAGCATGACTGTGTGGTGGTCATTACCCGCGAGGTGCCGAGCCAGACCACTGCCGACTTTGTGAGGGACTCAGTGATGTTGCACCAAGCCAAGCCTGAGCTCTATGAACGTCGCGTTTGCTTCTTGCTCCTCCAGCTCTGCAATGGCCTGGAGCATCTCAAAGAGCATGGCATCATCCATCGTGACCTGTGCCTGGAGAACCTCCTGCTTGTTCCCTTCAAGCCCCCCATGAGCTATGTAAAAGCCAAAGATGACAAACACTTACCCCGCCTCATCATCAGCAATTTCTTGAAAGCTAAACAGAAGACTGGAACTGGAGACTCCAAACTGAAGAAGAGTCAGGCCCGGCTGGCCCCGGAGATTGTGTCAGCTTCTCAGTACAAGAAATTTGATGAGTTTCAGACTGGTATTCTCATCTACGAACTGCTGCACCAGCCCAACCCTTTTGAGGAGAAGGTGCACCTCAGAGAGCAGGAGTACAGCCCTGAGGACCTCCCGGCTCTACCCAGCCTGTCCATCTACTCCCGGGGACTCCAGCAGCTGGCCCACCTGCTACTGGAAGCAGACCCCATCAAGCGTGTGCGGATCACCGAAGCCAAGCGGATGCTGCAGTGTCTGCTTTGGGGGCCCCGAAAAGACCTCATGGAGCAGCCCCTCAGCCATGAGGAAACCCTGCGCCAGGTGCTTCAGAACTGGGTGGACATGAAGCGTGCCCTGCTCATGATGAAGTTCGCAGAGAGGGCCGTGGACACAGAGCGGAGCATTGAACTGGAGGACTGGCTGTGCTGCCAGTACTTGGCATCTGCTGAGCCGGCCTCCCTCTTACACACATTAAAACTGCTGCAGCTGCTCTGACCTTGGATATGTCTTGGAGGCAGCTGAGGGCTCCTGGTTGCCTTGCAGCTAAAGGTACACAGCCCCTTTATATGTGAGAGGTTGGAGTCTCTGCAGCAAATGCAAGTTCAGCTCCTGCCCTGCACTCCAGTCAGAGTGCACTAGACAGTTTAGTATCCTCAGCACTGTTAGTTTGCAAGCAGGCAAAACTGGGAACCTACCCCTATTTGGGGGGATTTTTTTTTTCTTTTTGGTATGTTATATGTGGACTAATAAACCCCTGCCTGCGTGCGTGCATGTTTCTAATGAACTCAGTATACTTGAGTTGATTTCTGCGCCTATGGGACAGTCCTCTGATCCCCACCTCTACCAGAGCTTCAGAGCCCAGGAACACCACCATTCTCCAGAGTGTGCAGCAAGGATGAATGTTGACTGCTTCTCCTGGGGACCAAGGGCAGTTCACATAATGCTCCTTTGCAAGGGAGAACCAGGAGGGACTTTCAAATTCTCATCTTTTATGGGTTTTGGCATCTATTCTACTTCTCACTTTAAAACAAAAAATTACTGCTTGTTTCTGTATATCATATGCATTTTTCACTGTGGGCAATTCAGTATCAGCTGCCTGTTACCTTTGTTAGATACTAATACAGCATGGCTTTTCTGTCTAGTGGGGCAGCCATGCAGGGTCTTGGATATGAAAGAGTGAGAGAAAGCCCGGGATGGGTTTGTTCATGAGGATGATGCTGCATGCTGGGAATTACCCCTTGTAAAGCTAATGAAATGGAAAATCCCCAATTCACCTCCAAGGCTTTGGAGGGTAAGTCAGGGCCAGGTTGCTTTGCTCTTCCCATCCCTTCAGTTCCCTCCCTTAGCCTAGTAGTTCACCTGTCCCTTGTGTCTAACATTTATTTAACCCCTTTATCAAGAGATGAGCTGGCATGTGAAAGGCCAGGGGCACCAGCCTGCAGGCTGGGAGGGTTTTATTGCTGCTGGTGTTTGAATTAGAAATGCACAGGGCTGGGTGCACTGCCAAAGTACTCCTCCAATAGATGAGATGCAGGAGCAGCACAATGAAAGAGGGAGAAAATGGCATGGCTCCCTCCAGCCCCTTTCTCTCCAACCATAGAGCAACCACTCTGTTTGGTAGAGAGGCCGTGCTGCTCAGAGAAAAACAATTTTTTGAAAGGTTGTGGGCTTGTTTTACTCTTCCACCCCAACACGAGGCAGAGATGAGCTGCGCTGCTCCTGGCACCAGTTCTGCAGCCCTTGGAGAAGGGGTAGATTTGGACACATGGAGAGAGCCCAGTATCTGCCTAGCTGAGACAGGATGTCACTAGCTGAGTTACCCCCTCCCAACTCAAACAGAGAGAAATTAATGAGTGCCTTCCTCCAGCCTTGATTCACCTCCGGACCCAGCCTACTCTTATGGGAAATTTTAATTCCGCACATTTTTTTGACACTTCATACACTTTCTGTGAATCTTTTCCAGGCTTCTCACCTGGATTTTCTTTGTTTTTAATCTGTTTGGCTACGATTGCTTCTGATGGGAGGGGATGGTTCCTTGGCTGGGCACCCATTTGCAGTGAAGTTCCCCTGATTCCCTTAGGGAAGAGGCTGTGCATGTCCCTGCCTGTTGGAAGAATGTGGGATGGCTCCAACTGTGGCTGCCAGGCATTTTTTAATACACTGGCTTTCTCGCATCTGACTCTTGGGTCCGCTTCCCTCCAGCGTATGTGGCGGGAGCTTTCTGGCTTGGGAACCGCTGTCCAACGGATCGTCCTGAACACATCACTCTGGAAGGTCTGACTCTGACTTGCTGCATGTGGTCTCACATGGGTCAGGAGGGTGGTGAAGCAGCTGGAGCACCTGTTTGAAGGAGCCCCACATGTTTTTCTGAGGTTAGATGAAGAGGTGACTCAGTTTCTAAGCGTGGATGTAGGGAAGAGGTTGGCAGCAGTTCTGCAGGACAGCACTGAAGGAGAAAGGGCCTGGCCGTGACAAATTCAAGCTGTGCTGGCAACAGGGAAATAATATGCAAGGCAGGTAAGTGTCTTGCAAAGTTTGAGGCTGGGTACTCAGTGGGACTCAAGAAGTAGCCAAACATTCAACCAGCCCACGTAAAACAAGATTGGATCCATTTTGCATGCCTAGTTTCCAATTTGGTGACAAACACTGTTACCACTGTTGGCACAGGGCCTGCACGGATGGGATGTTAACCTGATCAAAACTCTTTCCCTTGAGTTTGGGCACTTGAGACTGGTTCTGGTGTTGGTCCTGGCACCTTGCAGCAGCATTCCCAGCAGACTAGAGGCTAACAATAGTTTTGTAGCTTTTCAGCTATATTATTTTAAGATTGGGTGGGTGGCTTCTTGCTCTCATGTAAACAGAAATTCTTATCTTCAGGTTTTCCTGATACTTTCCCCTATGATAGCTCATGCTTCTCCAGCCTAAACAGTCCTAGGTTTTGGGTCCTAGGGTCAGTGCCTGAACTGGAGAAATGCATTAGGGTTTCTGCTGCCCCCAGGCAGGCTGGCAGCCCCTTTTCCCTCTGACCAGCTTCCTAGTGGACTCAAGAAAGGTTGCAAGAGAGCTCTCTGCCAGTGCCTGCTGTCCCCATGGAGAACAGATTCCGAGGAGCTGGGCACAGCTGCTGACTGGTGCATTTTTAGTGCAGGTGAGTTTGGTGGGGAGGTTGTGTTTCCTACACAAGATGAGGCCAAGACCCAAGACAAGCACTGGGCAGGCAGTGCTGCTAGAAGCCCTCTTGCCCAGTGGTCTGGTGACCCAGCCTGCCTGCTTCAGAGCACCCCTCAAAGCTGGGGCATATTCCAGGAGTAAAAGCCAACGTAGTCCTCCAGAGATGTGTTATTATATGTGACTGCTTTGCCAATAGGACTTCTCACCCTGCACACTCACATGTGCAGGGACATGTCCCACCAGCCACAGACCAGTGACCTTGATCTGTCCCCCCAGAGAGGGGGAACTGGGGACAGCTCACATCTAAGCCATACAAATATCCCTATCCAAGTCAGCAGGGACTTACTACCATGTGTCCCTCTGCACCTCTGGCCAGGAGAGCCCCCAGGAAGCATCCACAGGCATGAATTGCCCTTGGTGCAGCAGCAGGAGTGATGGCCATGTACTGGGCAGTCAGAGAGAGGTGTCCTGAAGCACAGAGGTGGTGGAAGAGAGCAGCGAAAGGGAAGGCCACCAGTTGGTATGGGGCTGTAGGGAGAAGGACAAGCAGCTCTGTGGTGCACATCGAGCATGTTCCTCAACTGCCTCCGATGCCTGGAGGAAGTACTGAGCCAAGGGCTGCTCTGGCTCCTCTTTATATGTGGCAGGACCTCAGAAAAAACAGCTGAACCAAGGAAACAGGTATTTGTGGGGAGAAGGACATATTTTTTGTATTTGTCAGTGTTGACTCCTTCAAGAACCTCTGTCCCAAGGTTTGTGTGTAGGTGGAAAAAGCTGGGGTTGGTTATTTGCTCTGTCAGCCACCTAGGCCATTATCACATACTTTGAAGACATCAAGAGCGAGATAATATCCTCTTTGAGCTGCCTGTTGAGATGCAACTCACACCAAAATTCCCAGGTACTTCTGGAGGCTTGGTCCTTTCTCTTTGCTTCCTCTCCGTTCAGAGCTTCACATAAAGCAGTAGCTTTTTTCCAGCTCTGGCCTCACTTGTAGGTGAGGGTAGTGGTGGGAACATGCCAGCATTTAAACCCCTGGTCACAGGAAAGTGAGGATGGGTTTTTCCACTTCTCAGTGACAAGGGAGGGTGAGCCCCTCAGCCCCACCACTCAAAGCAAGCTCCAGGGCCTTTTCATTTACTAGAGATAAAGGAATATCTCTAGTCTCTCCAAACAATCATTCTTCAAGTAAATAATTAAAAAAAAACAACATAGAAATACTTGTGATGGTAGAAATTAGTCATTGAGATTAAATTGTTCAAATTGTACATTTATTCAAAAATGTGCCATATGAGAAAGTAAAAGGTCCTCTTTTGAGCCAGACTTGGAAAGTGACTTCTGTAGTCATCTCTAGGGTCATGTGAAGCCCATTCCTATTGCTCCCATAATTCCACCAGCAGTATTTCATGCTAAACAGACCAAAAATCTCAAGAAAATCAGTCTACATGATTTGGATCTTCTCAGTGAGATACAGCTATGAAAAAAACAGACAAATTCAAATAGAAAAAGAATGGATTTTTTTAAATCTCAGTTGATACCTGCTTTATTTTAGTCATATAAACAGTGTGAATACCTAGGTATTTCCTTCTGGAACTAAAAAAAACATTGGAGGGTTAGAAGAAGTAAAGTTTTTTCCTTCCTCTGATGATTGCTTCAAAAGATTGTTTTTCATTTAAAAGAGCAAAATTAATGCCTAAAGTTAGAGAAGTAACTGCTTATTAAAGAGATTTTGACTTTAAAGGTATATCAAGTCTGACTTCTATGAGTGCTTCTACTCTTCACTGAGCTTTTCAAGCTGTCATGATATTGGAAAGCTTGGCACATAGCTTGGATGAATTATTTGGTTATAAGAAGGTGGAGGACCAAGACTCCATGGAAAAAGTTATTAGAGCAAATGCTGCATAGAAACCAGTTGTATTTTGCTGTATTTGTGCAGGTTATATTTTAAGAGCAGGTGATAACACTGGAAGAGAGGCTTTTTCCATGTCAATTTTGGCATGTATGGCATGCAACAACAGCCCGGTTTCACAGGACTCACTCTGCCAAATCCATGGAGTCTGGTATTGACTTTGCTGAGTAAATATTTTTTAAGGCCTTTGCAGTGCCTGCTTTAGCAATTCCCTGCTACAGTTCTGCAAAAATGCCCTTGCTTTTCAAGAAGCAGAAACAAATTTCCACAGTAGCACTGCAAATATTAACACACTGCTCATGCCTCTCATTTTATACCATCAAATGCTGGGCACTGGAAGCATGAGCCATTGTGAAGCAACGCATGCAAGTCAGCATTATTTGCTTAATTTCCATGTGCTAAACAAGCAACAGCCAGTTCCTGGCAAAGGAATTAATTGTTTGACAATACAGCGGGTGAGAAGGGCAGGCTGACCACTGTCAGAGCAAACTCTGGTCATAAAATTCGAGCAGATACCACTCAGATACAAGCTTGGGGCTAGTACTCTGGTGGCATATAGCGCTGTTCTGGAAACATTTTTGGTTGCACCTTTGTCTTCTCTTCAGGTAAAAGCACATAAATGGAAAGGGAGGCTATTGAATCACGTTGAGGAGGCCTGAACTGAGCTCCTATCTCAGACTTTCTCTGTGACATTAGGAAAGCCGCTTCACTCTCACTCACAAAGCAGAGATGATAGTTTGTGTCTCCCTGTGGTGTTACAAGGCAGAATCAACCACAAACCTCACAACCTTACATTTGGCTGTGATAGGCAGGACATGAAAGCACCCAAATGAGAAAGGAATTAAGTAATAAATGCAATGCTTTATTAAACACAGGGTGGAGAAGTGAGTCTGCTGGAAGTTGCTGGGCCAGGAATGTCCCAAATGCCCTTGAAATACCCAAATTCCTCTCCAGTGAACGAGGAGTAGTGCTCTCCTCACTGGGGCAGTGTAGAGAGTTGGAGCTCGCCAGTCCATGGAGGGCCCTCAAAGTGCCTTTCTGCTGAATTCCAGAAAAAGAGCAGCTGAGTTACTCAAGGCACATGAGCCAAGAGATATCTTGGAGAGGGAGCAGTGAAAAAGGACCAGGACGTCCATTCGCTGCACTTCTTTTCCTCCTCAGCTACAATTTCTGGGTGCATCTGGGCTGCCTTTTTGCAACAGCACAGCACCTGGATGTCTGCAGTACACAGGAGACACGGACATACTGGAAAGAGTCCACCAAGGGGTTGATGATGATGAAGGGACTGGAGCATCTCTGATCAGAGGAGAGGCTGAGAGAGCAGAGACTGTTCAGCCTGGAGAAGAGAAGGCTCAGGCAGGGGGAGATTATAGGTGTACTGGTAAGTACTGTTTGTGCTTGTGTATGTGTGCTAGGTGTAGGAGCAGGGGTGAGAGTGTTGTGTGTTTTGTGTTGCAAGTGGGGTTATATGTTGTGTGCACAGTGCATGTTTCATGTGTATTGTGTGTGTTTGGTGTGGGGGGGTGGTAATTCAGAGCTGTGTATGGCCCCAGCCTGGACTAGGTCCCATAGGGGCATCAGGGGGACCCAGAAGCAGCTTCAGCCACAGAGAGTCCACAGATGGAGTCAGAGGCCTGTGGGAGAGGGGACTGTGGGGCATCTGATGGTTTTTGGGGCAGACATGAGGGAAGTTGGGGGTACCCAGAGGGTTATGAGGCACATGGGAGGTTGTGGGACCCTGTGGGAGCTATGGGGCATCCAGAAAAGCAACGTGACACCTAAAGGGTGAGGATACTGAGGGAGAGAGCTGGGTGCACATCCAGGAGATCAGGTGTATGCTGGGCTGGGGGAGTGGGGGTGGTTATGGGGCACCTATAGGAGTTGTGGAGTACCTAAGAAAGGAAGAGAGGGCACAGAGAAGATCAGACGCCCTAGGGCTCCATGGGACACCCATGAGGCTGGGAAAACCTAGGGGTTTATAAGGCAAATGGAGGGCTAGGTCTACCTTGGACAGGGTTGGGGGCATCCATGGGGCATAGGGGCAACCAGAGAGGGGTAAGATCGCAGGATTCCACCAGAAGCTGATGCTAGAGCCCAGGCCTGTGACACCTCCTTTATTTCAGACATTAATGGAGCCTCCAGTGGGAGGGAGAATCCGTATCCCCACCTACAGCCCCCGCACGTCCAGCCTCACTGCGGGGGCGCGTAGGTGCCAGCGAGGTGCACAGGCAGCCCGTTCTGGCAGGAGACCCGCACGTGGTGCTGGAGCTGCCGGGCACGGTAGGCACAGGGGGTCCGGGTGTCCCCCCCCCGCAGGCGGCAGGCCGTTAGGTCCATGGCTGTCGGGGTGCTCTGGAACCCTGAGGCATCAGGCGCCTGGGAGCAGGCAGCCACCAGGTCCTGGGCCGGTGCATGCACGAAGGTGTTGGAGGGCTTGCAGGGCCTCCCCGGGGCCGTCACCCGCCGGCGTGCCAGCATGGTCTCGCAGTAGCGGTGTGCCGCGAGCGTGGACGTCCGCGGGTAGTCCACATGCTGCCGCAGGAACTTCTCGTAGCGGCTCTCGCCCTCCACCCCTGCCAGTGCTGCCAGCACCAGGGTCATGCATAGCACCCAGCCTGCCATGGACACCTGTGGAAAGCGGGGTTAGAGCCATCTGGACTTCTGGGCCCCCACCCTGGATGCTTGATTTCTCTACAAATTCCCCCTCTCAAACACCTGGGTCCCTTGCAAATCCCCTCTAAATGCATGAGGACCCACCCCGGACAAATGGGCCATCTGTGTGTCTCACCTGGATGCTTGGATACCCTATAGAACACCCCACGGACACCTAAGTTATGCACTCCCCAGAAGACAGTCCCCTACAGAACACACCCTACCTGCTCCTCAGACCCCTGGGTCCCCTATGGATGGGGTCCCTTCCCCAATGCCCAGATGCCATACACAGCCACCCTCACCCACCGGATGCTTGGGTTCTTCACAGCCCCCTCCCGCAGACATTCCCCTACGCATCCCTCACCCCCACCTCTGTGTGCGCCTCAGTTTCCCTTATGGCCTCAAGGTCTCCAGGATCCCTCCTACTCCTCTGCACGTCTTTTATACTGGTCCCAGCTGGGCCCAATGGGCAACGATCCAAGAGGAGGGGCAGAAGAGCAAAGAGCAAGGTCCAGTGGATGTCTGGGAAGAGACAGGTATCCAGGAGGCCCCACTCACCCTCTTGCCCCCCACCAAGGCCATTAGGTAGTCATTAACGAACCACGTGACTGCCTGCACACATCCCCTTGATGTCCCCTGCCTATGTTGCCCTGGATCATGCATCCTGGCCTTGGCCACCTGTCCCATGAGAGGCAGGACACCTGGGCCCCTTTGAGTGGCAGGCCAAGATACCTACTTCCCTGGTGGGAGCAGGATGTCAGCATCACCTAGCAGGCAGCTGACAGATGCTCCTGCTCCTCTTGGAAGACATGGCACATCCACAGCTGTCTTGCAGTGCTTCAGGAGCTATGCGTCCCTTTCTCCTGTGTCCCCTTGCAGGCAGGTTCATACCCCTGGGAAGTGCATTTTGCCTCACTGCTACCTTATATGCTCCCAGATACTCCACTGAGGAAGAGAACAGCAAAGAACCAGGAGCCAGCCTGAGCCCATCAAAGACCCGTCCCTGTCTCCTGACCATCCTGATGGACTGCCAAGGAAAGCATGTCCCCTTCCAGGGGGAGAGGCATGCAGTGCCCAGGAGAGGCTGTCAGCACTGGGTGCAAGTGGTATCCATCGTCCTCTTCAAAGACATGATAGAGACTATGATGGGAAGTGGCAAACGGGAGAAAGTGCACAGGAGCCCTCAGCTGCCCTTCTCCCGCATGAGCAGCCAAGTCTGAGCCCACCAGTGATTCAAGGAGGATAAGGAGTGGGCCGAAGACCTAGAACCACGGGCGGCTGAGAGATGTACCTTTTGAGTGTGTGTCACTGTGTCACCTGACCTATTTGTCCCCCAAGACAGCATAGAGCTGCACCCCTCTCTGTCCCAGGCCCACCATGTCCTTCAGCCTTGGGTACACTTGGTCTTCAGCACCACCTTCCCCAAAATAGCTGTCACAGTTCCAAGACTCGCCACAATGAAGGTGCAGAGGGTCCTGCCCTGGGCTCTGGTGGCATTTCTACAGCCTCTCAAGAAATCCTCCTCAAAAGTGCACAGCCGCTGCAGCGGGAACAGCTCAGGCACCAGGCGAAAATCCTGCAAACAGGGAAGGTCAGCACAGTCCCCTTGCTGACTCTCGGATGCTGACAATACCCTGCTCCTGCTAGGCATGGAAGGAGGATGGCGACTCTCATCGTGACCCCCAAGACACACTCTGCTTTCCACTGTCCTGGTGTGAGTGAAAAAGGGATGGTGTGTGCAGAAGAGGGAGCAAGCCTGGATGTCTGGCAATGGGCTGTCTCTAGCTGGCATGGCACAGGTACCTGTGCCAGAGCCTATTCTACCCGGCAGGCCCTCAGGTGTATCCTTGCCAGAGGTTGCTGTGATTTCGATTCATGAACCACAGCCTGTGCTCCTTTCTTGTCTCAGGGAGTCCCGACTGCCTGGCGCTGTCCTGGGCACTGTATCTCCCTCTCTCATCCCTGCCCACCATCCCAGGTGGGCTGATCAGAACCTCCTGCTGCCCTGTGGCAAGAGGAGCCATCAGCCAAGGCACTTGGAGCAGCCCAGACCAGGAACTTCTGATTGTCCCCTCGGCGCCCCATGGCATGGGAACGTTGCTGATTTTGGGAGCTCTCTAAACACAGAGACTAGTTTAGAAAGGGGACACTGCTTATTCTGCGCAGGGTGCAAGGTGAAGGTTTCCACATATCAAGCACACCATGGGGTAAAAAGTTACAACTTTTATACTGTAAAGTTTACATGAACGGCCTATCTAATGCATATTTATTTGTATGACGTAATCTTACACAACACTTAAAACACAAAAGCTCTTTTATTGAAAACTTCTACTGTAGAAGTTATCCAACAGCACCGGTTACGTTTACAACAGGCAGGAAGACTCAGCCTGCGGACAGATAATTAGGTTGAAGGAATCAGGAAGGAAACGTAACTGATGCGCATTAGGTAGGCGGAGAATATGTATTAGACAGGCGGGTTCAGGTAAACTTTTTACTGTCTAAAAGATGCAACTTTTTACCCCACGGCACCTACCTGTCGCCCGGGCAGAGCCGGCGCGGCGAGCTCCGTCCCTGTGGCTCTCGGGTCCCCGATCCCAGGGTGGCGGCGCGGGCGCTCCGCAGGGCGCAGGACGCGGCCGGGCCGGGCGGGGGCGCTCACGGACACGGCCACGCCGAGCGCTCCCCCCGCCCCCCCCGCGCCGTTGGTTCCGTCCCGCCATGGTACGGCCCGGGGCGGAAGGGGGGGG
>VZRE01012761.1:521-68451 GCA_013396775.1 Cephalopterus ornatus | reverse complement strand
GGATGGCGGCGGCGGCCCGGCTGGAGCGGGGCCCCGTCTGTCATGGCGGCGGCCGGGCGGGCCTGGGCCTGGGCCTGGAGGGGCGGCGTGTGGGCAGGGAGGTTTTACTGCAGCCCGGCTTGGCCTGAGAAAGTCGGCTAAAAAATCTTTTTCCTTCACTCGATTTAAGGGTCGATCCCTTCTCCAAGAAGGACTGGTACGATGTCAAAGCACCGGCGATGTTTAATATCCGAAACATCGGGAAGACACTTGTCACCAGGACCCAAGGAACTAGTGAGTAGTTGGGGTTTGTGCGGTAGAGGGCCATGTGTCTGCCCCGTGCGCTGGCTCCGGGCGGAACTCGATTAAAAGAACTGCTGATAAATGGGTTTTGCTCGTAATAATATGAACCTGGAAGTTAAAAAAAGAATAGGCACCTCTGGCTCAGTTGGGTGATTTGAGTGAGTTTTCTTGAGTTGGGCAAGTTGTTTGAGTAACTGAGCTTAGTTGCAGGGAAGTTCATATGGCGGCGTCCTTGTTTGCACAAGAAACCAAACCCTGGGAGGATAGGATAGGCCTGAGGTTTCTAATGAGCTGCTGTGGTGGTAACCTGGTGAGTTGGACAAAAGTTAGGAATTAAGGAGTCATTCTGACTGTCGCAGGGGGAGATGTGGGACAGTGCCACAGGAGACCTTGGTCATAACAGGATCATAACGACGAGCATGTCAAGAGACTAAAATTTAAAGCTTTTGGGAAAAAGTGTCTTGCCTCTGTTGAGGGCTGGAATTGCCGATTTAATGTGAGTGCGTGTGGGTGTATCACTGAATGCTAAACTTGTTTTTATAGGATCTGGCACATTTTAGGCAAAGGAAGCCTCTGTTAGGGATGCAGGGGGATCTGGATAGGGGTGGCAGTATTTTTGGAAACCTAGCTGCGCAGAATGGCTAAATAGTTAAAACTATACTATTCTGGTTGCACTTAAAATTGTGAAGATGATCTTTACTTTGAACTGTAGCGTGTGACACAAGTAAAACAAGGGTCACTGTAAACCAAATGTGAATCAGCCAGTGTTGAAATGGTTGTTAGAGGGGGAACTGTGAAATGACTGGGGTGTAGGTTACTGCTTCATCTCTGCTGTGGTGTTTCTGTTTCTCGTTGCTGTTCATAATTTCCAAATACTCCGGAACCTATTCCACTTACAACAACCCAAACTATTACATGTGGTGAAATCCACAGCATGCTGGTGTTCCATGTCCCGCATCTGATACAGTCACCTTGGAAAGATTCCTCCCAGAGTTAGCAAAACCCGGTATTTGGCTCTGGGAGTTGATTTGACCTGGCTCAAGACAAATGAACTGCAGCGCTGCAAGGCTCTGGCATCGCATCCCTAGGGCTTGGGCTCCATCTTGGAGGCCTTTCCAACCTTAGTGATTCTGTGATCACCACCATTAGAAAACATCCGGTGGGAATTCGGTATCTGATTTGGACAGTGCGTTTCTAATGTTAATAAAAGGTGCTTTATTTTGTTGCATCACACAGAAATTGCCTCTGATGGACTGAAGGGCCGCGTGTTCGAAGTGAGTCTGGCTGATCTGCAGAATGATGAGGTTGCCTTCCGTAAATTCAAACTGATCACTGAGGACGTTCAGGGCAAAAATTGTCTGACCAACTTCCATGGAATGGACCTCACCCGGGACAAAATGTGCTCCATGGTCAAAAAATGGCAGGTGTGTAAAGAACAAGGTTTGTGTTGCTGCCAGAGCCTTTAGGAAGGAGGGGAAGCACTGGAGCGTTGTGAAACTGTGTTTGAGGTGGCAGTGATGGGCGTTAATGATGTCGGGGTCCAGGGGTTGGGGAACCTCTTTGTCATGTGGGGGTAAACGTCTCTTTCTTTTCAGACAATGATTGAAGCCCACGTCGATGTCAAGACCACGGACGGTTACCTGCTGCGCCTCTTCTGCGTGGGCTTCACCAAGAAGCGCAATAACCAGATCCGCAAGACCTCCTATGCGCAGCATCAGCAGGTCCGGCAGATCCGCAAGAAGATGATGGAAATCATGACCCGGGAGGTGCAGACCAATGACCTGAAGGAAGTTGTCAATAAACTGTAAGCTCTGGCTGCGTTCTCTTTTTCTCCCCTATCGTTTCAGTGGTTGTTTTTTGGTTGGTTGTTGCTGAGAACTTGGAGAATGCTGGTGCTTCATGTGCCATTTGGCAGAGACCAGGCAGGGAGCCTCTCATGTTGGAAAGCCAAAGGTCATTTTCTGCAGATAGCTTCCCTTGGTCTCTGCATCCTGTTTGACTTGTACCCACTGTCACATTTGCATAAATGTAAAATCGTGCAGATTTTACAGAGGCTTTGTGGTTCTGCAGACTGAAGTTGTAATTGTCATCAGCTGGGATTGTTAGTGTTCTGGGTTCTGATAAAGTTTTCCAAAGTGTGATGTTTGCTTCCAAAAGTTTGGAGATTTGCCCTCAAAACGGGCACACTTGCCCTATGCTCCTTTTAACACTACAAGGGAAACGTCTTAAAATCTAAACGTACTTGAAGAAAAGTGTCAGAGTGAAGGTTGCATTAACGATGTGAACTTCTGTAGATTACTTTGCAGTCTTAAGGATTTTTTTTAAGCCTGTGTTGCTGATGAAGAAGCAGGCAGAGTTTTTAACATTGTGGCACCGCTGTGCTCTGATTTCTCAGGATCCCAGACAGCATTGGCAAGGACATTGAGAAGGCCTGTCAGTCCATTTACCCTCTGCACGACGTCTACGTCCGCAAGGTTAAGATGCTGAAGAAGCCAAAGTTTGAATGTAAGTCAGTTACTGCAGACGTTGGGTGTTCCTGGAGGAGGATGTGGGAAGCAGTCACTTCAAATGCGTTTGCTTTCGGATAAAGATGTTACGGCCGCATCGTGAACTTACGTAGCTGTAGTATTGAACTGGTGTGTCCTTGTCTGACTTCATGGCTTCCAGGATTGAAAGCCAAGCAGTGAGCATTGAGTTCAGAGCTTTTTTGAGTTCTCACCTGAAACTGCTGCTTAATGGTTAAATGTTTTGCCTTGGGAATGAATGATGACAAAATGTTTCGGTCCCAAATGATGTGGAATGATTCTATTTCCCCATTTTCTGACATTCCCATGTAATGCAGTAGTAGGTTCTTGAGTCCAAATCTTTTTAGAAGAAAGTGTAATTGTGTTATGTTGCACTTGGTTCAGTCTTGTTTCCCTTTGACCGTTAGTTATTGCAGCAGCATCTCCTTCCATGGAAGGAGATCCTTCAGGAATGGACTTGGTTGTACCTCTATTAAATGTTCTGGTGGTTTGTGTATGATGAGTAATTGAGTAGTTTAAAACTGTTTAAAGAGGTGCATCTCTCACTATTTATGTTCCTGCTTCTTTTTAGTGGGCAAGCTGATGGAGCTGCATGGTGAAGGTGGCGGTGCTGGAAAGCCCTCTGGGGATGAGGCAGGCACTAAAGTAGAGCGAGCCGATGGATACGAGCCGCCCGTGCAAGAATCTGTCTGAAACTAAAAATTGGTGGAAAATAAAAGTTTAAATATATAGAACTAATGTTTGGTTGCCTGTACTGCTACTGGGCAATATTGGTGCTGGATGTGTGGATGGGTTTTCAGTAAGGTAAACCTTGTTGCCTTTGTTTAAAAAAAAGAAAAGGACTTTGTTGTGTTTTTCATGATTGGTGTTGCAAGATGGGTGGAACGGGGGTTATCTTTTTTGTGGATTCTGTATGTTGGTTTTTCCAGTAATTCTGGTCCTCAAAAAAGAAATCTTATGTATATGACCATTGTACAGGGAAAACGGGGCTGCTGTTCCAGAGTTCTTCTACTGTTTCAGAATTTTTTATTATAGGGAAGTCTTGGGGATTTATCTAGACTGCTTGCTTAAAAATTACATGTATATGTTTAAGCTTCCTGGTGATAATTTAATATAATCTCTTGTGGGATAGATGCGGTCCTCCCATAATCAAAAGTTGTTTGAATATCTTAAAGTTGTAGTTACGATTATGGAAGCAGAGTTTTGAGCAGTGCAGAAATGCAGAGCATGCCCAAGAGCAGTAGGGGGTTGCATGTTGGTTTTTAACTTGTGTCAGAGCTGAGGGGTAACTGTAACCATGGTTGAAAAACCTGTAGAACTTCAGGGGGAAAAAATCATACCGTAAAAAGGCAATGGTCTGTGTTTTGAAAACAAAGCATACTTAAGGGATTTGCTGAGTAATTTTAAGATTGTGTTTATTATCTGATAGCATTTTTTCTTGTTCAGGCTTCAAAATGGAAGAGTGGGGTTTTTTTGGCTGAAATGAGTTTTTTGTGCTATGAACATGTTTTGTTTAGAATTGGTCCTGTGAAAGTGTTGGTAAGTTTCTGCTTTCAAATCTGAGAACAAAATGGGAAGGTCACTGAGAGCTCTAGATCCTGCAGTTGGCTGTCATACAGCGTAGGATAAGAAATGGGGGAAAATAGTGAAATATTACTGTTTCAGCAAGTTACTAAAGGAGAAGGAGAGGGGCCCTGCTGACCATGAGGGCTGTACTGTTCTGTGTCAGAGATTTTCACCTTTTCCTAGTTGGTAATTCTGATCTGCATCGAATCATATGCACAATGAAAATAATGTTTTCAGACTTACTTCAGAGGACTGGAGGTGATGTGATTTCATGTTGTGATTCCAAGTTACAATTTAATATGTGTTCTGCTTTTTCCAGTTGGCGTACTGGAAGTGTAGTGAGTGCTCAACACTCATGATCTTGTAACAGGAGGAAGGAATCTTCTGCTTTTGACCCTCTGCTTTGTTCTTCCCATCAGTACTGCTGAGGCAGGTGTCATCTGCCTCCAGGAGTCCCAGTCAGTCATATTTTTGAAGCCGTAAGTTGCAACAAACGCCCCTTCACTTCTCTAACAGAAGTGAGAACTTCTCACCAGAAAACTGTGACGTAGGGTAATTGTGGGGAGAGGTTGGAGACCCTTGAACCTACTATAGCATGTTCCAGTGCAGCTGTGCACACGCACGTGTGTGTGTATCTATTCAAGCCCTGGATTGGCCTAAGGCCTGTCAGAGCTGTCAGTTATGAACAGCCATGTGTTGGCTGTTTCCTCTGCTTAGCAGTGGTGCCATCAAACAAATCATAAGAGGCTGCGGCTGTAGGCTGGGAGAGTTCAGAATCCTGAGGTGCTTTCTGAGCTCATTCTCTGAAAATTTGTGTGTCTTGAATACTGTTATTTTCTCCTTCAGCCCTATGCCTGAGGAGTTGTTGCAAAAAGTCTAGTCCAAGAGGATTTGGAGAAAGAACAAGAACTTGCCTTTTTTCAGGCTTTTAAATTTTATGTTTTTGAACAGAGGACTGCCAGCATTGCTGTGTAGGGGCGCTATGTATGTATGTACATATGTATGTTTGTAACAGGATTTTGGATGGGGGGGAAAGGCAAGCAGAAAGGAAAATTTTGTGCTGCATCTGTATTCTCTCAGCAAATACCAGCTGAAAAATCATGGTGTATGAGAGCAGCAGTCAGCAGAGCACACGAAAATCACGTGCATAATTGCTCATCATCAGAAGTAATTTTGGCACAGCGAGAGACGCTGTGTGTGACACCCTCCAGTGACAGCTGGTTGCTGCAGGTAGCAAGTATCACAGATGCTGCAGGTGGTAAGTGTGGAATGTACCTGAGTCCAAAGGCTTGAATAAACTGTTAAAGCCATCCAGATTCTCTGAGGGGTTTGGACTACTTGAAAACGGATGCGGTATTATTTGTTAGATTATTATTGGTATTATTTGTCTGGGGGTTGGGTGTTTCTTTGCAGCTGGGTTAAATATAGAAGCAGAATGAGATCCATAAAACTGCCAAGTGGAAAGCTCAGCTCTCCACAGCATAAGACAATTAAAATGCCAGCATGACTTAATTAAAAAAAATTTATTGGTTAAATACATTCTTAATTTACAGAGGTACTATAACAAACTTACTGGACTTAACAAAGGTATATTTAGGACACTGTTAATTGTACACAGAACAAAGATGTCTTCCTGAAGATATTTCCAGAGGGTGGGTCAAATAGTATTTCAACAAATCAGACTTTTATTATTACGCTAATACATTGGGGTCTAGCTGAATTTCAAGGTTACAGGTGAAATTTGCTACTATATTGCAGTTAAGATTTGTGCTCCACCTCATTCCTGTTTTTTTGTACACCTTAGGAATTTCATTATGATCTGTAGGCAGTCTCACGGTGGTGTTGGGCATCGTCTTAAGGAAATCGTCTCCTGTAAAAGCCAAGCATCTCGCTGGTTTCAGTGTTCACAAAGGCGCTGTTTCAGCTGCCTGCAGCAATGCGAGCAGCCCGTAGATGGCACTCGGTGCTGTGAATAGAAGGCCGTGCTGCTCCCCCTGCCCTGCCCCACCGGGAGGAGATGATTAACATACAGCAGAGTAGTCTTGTCTACGGATAGGCACTGCCTTGAAACATTCAGTGGAAGTTACAAAAACAATACACATTATAAAAATGGGAAAGAGGAAATTGAAAAAAAAATATAAAAAAATCAGTTCTACTTTTGAGAGTTGTATCAAAATTTTAGAAAACTGCCAGACAATAAGTAAACATCATACACTTAAATCTCATCTACTGCTACACTGATACAGTATGTCTTTGGAGGGCATAGGTATTCCTTGGATTTCTCTAGGAGATGGTGTTTTATTGGAATAAGCAACAAGAAGTTTTAGAATCTCATGGCAGGAAAGCTTGGGCAGTGGTTTATGTCTGAGTTTGATTCCACAGGAGTTTCAGATAAGCTTGTTGGGGATCATAAAACTGAGTAATTGCTGTACAAATTGTTTTTCCCTCCTAGAATGGCACATAATTCAGAATTGTTTTATAATGTTAATAACCTTAATGGACGTAGAAGTCCAGTTCTCAGCTCATCAAAACTTCATGCGATCTTCATCTCTCGGTTGTGGAAATGGTATTGGTGCAGTTTAAATACACTACAGAAGAAAAATCGGGGGAAATGGCTGTGTCTGTGCAAGTTCTGTGGCCTAACTGTGACTCTGCTGAGTGAAATGGTGCCGAGGACCTCCCGTCCGCACTGCACAGTCCTCAGGCTTGTTTCAGGTGAGCTCTAGTCTGCTACTGGGACTGGATGCCCATTCCCTGCTCAGGGGGAGTTCCTCAGTTCAGTTTTGGCTGTAAGCCTGCTTCTGCCTGCTGTGATGGTAGCCAGAGTGCAGGGCACGGGAAGGGGAGCGCCACCCTCAACAGCCTGCTTGGGCAACAATTTAGATGCACCTTTATCTCCTGTAGCAGCAGGGACTTGTTGCTGTGATGCTTAGAGCTCATAATGATAAAGCTGTAGGCAGACAAGTCAAAACTATCTCAAGGTCAATCATGAGCCTAGTTTCCAGACTCCATTCACCACTCAACTGCTGGCCCTTCTGCAACCTGAACTGCTGGACCCACAAAGAAAAGTCTTTTTGAGGGTATCTTGGTACCTAGTGACCTGCAGCTCTCTGAAGTAACGACTTGTGCAAACAGCTTACTGGTTTCTCTTTGTTATATAGTGCAGAAATGATGGAATACTGTCAGCAATGAAAGAGCTAACTGCAGCATAATGTTTTCTGTTCCAGTCTGATGGAGTTAGATGCCATTTAAATACTTTGTCAGAAGCCAAGTGTTACAAAAATTAATTTACTACCAGTAGCTCCTATAATGTGAAGCTTCCTCGGTCATGTCTGTCTTAGTTTGTCAGTCAAGCCACACTGCTTCTTTCTACTAATTGCCTTGGTTAGAGCTGCTTGGAGTAACCTCTTTCCAGGCATGTTTTCCTTAAGGTCTTGACAGACCATTTATGATGATGCTCAGTATAGTTGGTATGTGGTAACAAACGGGAAATTAATCCCACGTCTGCTGAAAGCTAAAACCAAGGCTGTATAATACCCTTCATGTTAAGGTTAGGAATAGTGTTACTGAAGTATGTTCTAGTGCTTGAGTGACAAATAAAATGCAGACTAAGTGAAGACTGGCTTTCCACTTGCATGATGGGAGTGGAGGGGCAAATATTTGGAATAGTGCAGCTACTCCATGGATGGGATCTGAGAAAGCTCAGTAAACGCTGTCTGCCACAACTATCATCAGCTGGGAAAGTAGGGCATGATGGTGCTTGAAGAACAGTGGGCAGTAGAAGAATCTAAACCTGTACCTGGAAAGTATTTTGGGGAAAGGGAGGAAGGTCGAAGATGATTCATACCAATTTAAACAGTACTTGTAAAAGGCAAAATACTTAAAAATCTTACTTCTATGATCTTGCTGTATGAGCAGCTTGGGCTAAGAATAGAAGAATACTACACAAGGATTCATTTTTGAGTTTTCCCTCTTACCAGTATTAGATTTGATACCTTTCTACTATGAAATACCTGTTATTTTTCTTGTCCTCTTAAGTCATAAAACAAACAAGTGGATTCTACTGCTAACATGGAACTCAAGCAGCAATGAAACCTGAATATCAAATTCCATCTACATACTGAGTGTTGTAATTATATATTAAAACAATTCTTTAAATTTAGATTTAAAAAAGTTTTTAAAGAAGCCCAAAGCAGTTTACTTTATGCAGACTGTGTGCAGGATAAATGTAATACCAGATAGTAAACATACTAGAATGCTATATAAGTTAAAATGGTGTTGCACCACAGTATTTCCCTAGTTGGAAACCACTAAAAATCCTGCTTGTTTTGCTCTCAGAGCATTCATGAAACATGACTACATACACTGTCACAAAGGACTAAAATGTTCTTATTTGACTTAAAGACACTAGTATGACTGTCTAGAAAAAGTAGTGCAAAACATTGATAGTCAACACATGTCGATGCCTTTGCTGTGCCTTTAGGGTAGAAAACATTCTCTCCCACATGCAGGGAGTACAAAGAGAAGCAACACTTCATGGTGTTTTTAAAATCTGAACAAAGTTCTTAGGAAATATCCCAGACCTTCCTTGTATCTCTCCACTCATCCAGTCCTCATCTACAGATTCCAGCTCTGTTATCATATCACCTGCCTGTAAGAGAAGGAGTAATGTGAGTCAGTACAGCTTACTGTGCAATGTTAATGCATGCATAGCTGGACTTACTTAGAAGCAATTAATATCAATCAAATAGAAGAGAAGTAGGATGTGGCCAGTCTCTTCTGTTGGTTACATCTCTTGGAGATTGTATGCCAAAACCAGTTGAAGCTTCTCTTAGGGTAAATACTTGTCTCTGGGGGAATTCCTCTGGGGGGACAAAAAAGCACTGCTGGATAACTTCCTGAGTTGCTTAAGCCCTCCAGGTAGGCAGGTATGGTAAAAGCTGGCTCACAGGCTACTTGTTATTTGCATTTGTTTCCCTGCTCTGTTATGAGGGTTTCTCTTCTTAAAACCCCAGAAAGATTTTTTTTTAGTCCCAATATTTTCTAGCACTTGGAAACTTTCCTCTTCTCTTCGGAAACTTTCCCAAAAAGGAAAAGCAGTAATCTAAGAGCTCATTGTGGCCATTTAAACTGCAGCAGCTCCTGTGTTTGGTCCTTGTTCCAGTTTTCACTGTTCAGTGCCACACTCTTCATCTGAAGTACTGTTATGGTCCTGGCCTTTATTCCAGTACCATTGTTCCCCTTTTCTGCCTTAAAGAATCATCTATCCTTTCAACATTGCACGCTGCTAACGCTGAAACTAACTATTTTGCTAATTTTAGAAAATACTGTGTGTTTCAACTGGTAAGACACGCTTTTGGGCCTGCTTGTGAAAGTCTGCTGTTTCTCAGAGATTTGCTTTTGAGGACACAGTTACCTAAATCATGACTTTGAATCTCAAGGGCACTCTGTTTCTTGTTCATGCTTAATATGATCTGGGCATCCAGCAAGTATTTAATTTTTCCCCTTGTTCGCACAGCAACTATGTATTGTGTTGCCAGTTTAAGATTTTGCTGTACTTGGTGTCTCTTAGAGGCCTGGCTGCTGTAGCACTGGCACTCTCACTATTATCCTCCTTCTCACTGCTGTCTTTCTAGTCAAAAAAAGAGGATCCGTTGACCAGATCAACTGATCAAGAACTGAATGTACTGCAAAATGAGGTTGGTTTGTCTTGTCATGTTTACTAGATCAGAGAAGTCAGAGGGATTCTGCAACTCCTGCTCTCTTTTCAGTGTCTTTAATAAAGACTTTGCCAATATGAAACAGCAGTGGTAAGGGCAAAAATGTTTTTTTTAGAGAGTATTTATCAAACGTGTTAATATATATGCATATTCTATGTGCTTCATTCTTCTTGTTTCAAGCCTATTTTCACAGTGGATGAATCTTATTTTTTAGCACTCTTTAGGGGAGTGTAAGATCTCTTGGAAATTGGTATAAGAGAGGTACTTACTTTGAAGGAAAGCTCATCTTCGTTTTCTCCATGAAAATCATAAAGAGCTCTGGCTTTTCCTTTCTTCCCTCCCCCAGACTGTGACAGCTCTACCCTGCCTGCAGAACAGACAAGAGAAGTTATTTGGATTGGCATGAAATAAATCTGTTTCTGGAGAAGTTCCCTCTCATTCTCATGATTTCTCCCCATTATTGTGCTACGGGGTGTCCAAATGTTATTGCCACTGCTGTATCAAATTCACTGTCCTACTGGAATAAAAAACTCTCCTGACACTGGTTCATTTTACAGTACTAATAGAGTCTCAGTTCTGCTTTCAAGAGGACTAAATTTGACTTACTTGAACTTTCCAGTGGTGACATCTAGTAAGAGCTGCCTTTTCCTCTTTGTGCTTAAAGATGAGGCAGCATCAGTACCTGAGATTTATTCCTAAAGGCAGCTCAATGGTCCTGTTTTGCCTGTGCCCAAACCACACTTGAAAACATCCCAGAGTCTGTGTAACCTCCCATTTACTTACTGACTAGAACATTATATTGCCATTATTAGAGGGGGTGGTTCAAAACTTAGCTTAGCTTTAGAATATTAAACACTGTGGTTTGCTAATGCAATGAAGTAGCTGGGTTCTCCTAGCACTCTGTCGTGACTGTCACAACCCAAGGAATAATGAATTGCCATGTAGCAGGAGCACTGTACCTGAGCAAGTCTGAACAAAAACTGCTGGGAAAATCCCTTCCTTTCCGTTTAGTCTTCCTCTATACCACTCCAAATCTACTTGTTCCAGTATCTGGATGTAGTCTCCCTTTTTAAAGGATAAATCGTCTTTGGTTTCTGCTGTAAAATCATGAAGTGCTTCGCACCACTGTACCAAGCATCTGTTGTTCTATTCAAGTGAACAGAGGAAATGCATTAATTTTAGGAGCATAAATGGAGCCCAAAAGCTGATGGATAGTGCAGAAAGCAGCTGTACAGAACACGGGTGTCCTGACTTTCTCCCATGCAAGTGTCGCTGCAGATGTACACTAGGAATGGCATTTCAGCAATTACCACCACAGAATTTCATCTTGGCTCAGGCACATCCCTTTTTATCGCTGGTGGCAGGGAGAAGGATTAATAAATTCAAAATTAGATCACTACAGCAATACTTAAAATAGAGCTAACAAGAATTTCCTTAAGCACAAAGGATAAAACTTTACTTATGTTAATTTTTCAAGCTATGAATTCAATCAGTTTAGGCCAAATGTCAGAATTCAAGATGTGACCATGCAGCATTGTGTGCTGTGGAAGTTGTGCTACATTCAGCTAATCTGGCATTATAATAGAGAGTCTCTGTGAATCTATGAAACGGCTATGTAAATTCTGCCCCTAACCTATAAAATTTTATTACCTGAGGAAGGGAAGAAGAAACCTCCACCTTCTTCTTCAGTGCTGCTTCTGTACCTACATAAGTAAAGCACAACTTAGAACAGCAGCAGTGACTATTCAAAACATTAATAGTGATAGAGTTTTAGATATTCAAAGTGACTATTAAGAATAGCTTCTTAAGATTTTTGATTTTTTTTTTTAACCTGTCTTCTCTCTCTACCTCCTTCCTGCATTCACTGTTCTGGAATTTTCACCTATATGCTGCCTTATATGCCTGGAGTAAAAAATGTTCTTGAAGATTTTTGCAGATATATTCATACCTGTTCCAGGAAGATCTTCAATTACTTCCACAAAGTTCAAGGGGAAAATTCCAGATGTGCCTCTGAGCTCTCCTTTGGCCCACTCTTCATTTACATATTCTTTCAGGATAATAGTTTCACCTTCTGAAAAACTGAGCTCATCTTTTTGATCTCCAATGTATTCAAATCGCGCCAGACATCTTGGACCTCTGCACAAACAAAAGAGAACATTACTTTGCTTCTTTATTATTATTACTGTCCACTTAATAATAAGGCAGCATGGTCCAACATATCAATTGATAGTTCAAGTAAAATGATAAAAGAATGCGTTGAAGATAGAACAGGTGGGAAATTGGGGTCTAACCCTGGTTCTTATCTCTGCTTTCTGTGGAGGATGAGTACAGAGTCCGGTTAAGCCAGATGCAACTTCTGAATCCCAATTCCTGGCTGTTAAGAGTATTTTGCAAAAACCCCTATTTCTCTTCCAAACAATACTAAGAAACCTTGGGTTTGGGCCATCTGTCCCATTTCACATCTTTGCCTATACCCAAGTAAGTGTCCTGATACACTTTTTTCAAGAGTTTGATTGTTTTTTGAGCTAGCATCCCGTTTAGATGCAATCAAACATGGGTGGGGGGTGGGCGCTGTATATTTGTCCCAAATACATGGAGGTTTCATAGGAAGAAGATAGTTTTTATCTTCTTTGACATACTTTATTCTGTAAGATCTATCCCCATAGGATATATATATGGGAAATAACTTACCTATCAAAGAAAGGAACACCAATGCATCTGATAAATTTTGCATACTTTGGTACAATACTGAAAAAAACTAATTATTTTTCCCCCCTGACTCAAATACACTTAACAATTTAACAAACTAATAAATTAACTTTAAGAAATTACTCCTAAGAAAATATTTATCAGAAATACCATGCTGGAAAAAAAAAGCAGTAATAGGCTTTAACTCTTTCTATAGCATCATGGCATACAACTAGTGTAAGAAGCTTGATTCCCACTCCTGTCCCCCACTCCTATCTTTGCAGAAATGTGTCTTTCGGGACAGAGCTAGCACTTTGTGTTTCTTTCTAAGTTGCAGAAGCAGCTCTTAAAAAGAAAGTTTTGTTTATGCCAAACCAAGCTTCATTAAAAGAACAAACTGAATGATCCCTCTCATACTAGTTGCTCCTGCCTCTGCCTGAATTGGGTTTAATTGCTGGAATGAATAATTATGAAATCCAATAAATCATCGCTGAGAAGAAATAGCATGAAAAATCATCTCTTACCCACAAATATTAGTACAAGTTGTTTGAAAAACACAAATGAAAGTGCTGAAAATACATTTGATAATTTGATCTGGGGAACTTGAGATTCACCCATACAGCTATACACTTTAAGGATGGATGGATAGATAGATAGATAGATAGGTAGGTTTATCTCTTAAAATACATCTATATTCTGTCCCATTTTATCTTTTTCTTTCAAATGAGAAGGAGCCCTACCACGTTGCATCTTATGAGGATACTGGAAGAAAGGAGCAAGGCCTGGAGCAAAGGGAGGAGCGTACAATGCTGCTGAAGTTAATCAGACTGCTTCATGGTTTCTGTAACCAATTTTCATGAAAGTGAGGTTTTAGGCTTTTTTCACCTAAATATGAGTCTTATTAAAACATCATAAATATTCAGTTTTTTAAAACACGTATTTTAATTCTCAAAATAGATTTTGGTGAATAAATTGTTGACTATATTGACCTCAGTGCTGATAGCACCTGCTTCACAGTTGATCTTTCTTTTTACTTCCTTGTAAATCAACAAAAGAAAGAAAATCAGATTTATGTGACTCACTTAATACATCGTGATGAAGAGGGTATTTTTTTCCTGTTGGTTTCTTCTGGAACATCAATCTAATAAGACAACAAAGTAAGTTAAATCTTCCATTTCAAACTAATGGCAACATAACCACAATAAAATTGAAACTGGATAAAATAACCTGTTTTTCAGATGTGTGACGCTCTACAGTCACTGGCATACTCTGATATATGACCATATTAATGTAAGTTTTGGGAGGTTTATGCCCGATTTCTCATTTTTAATCTTATGCAAACAAGGAGCAATATTTAATGTTTTCTTTTAAATTAAATGTTTTCTTAAAGCTGGTTTATTATTTCTACTTGTGGCATGACTGACAGTATATGTGATTGGATGCTACTACATGTTACTGCATTTAGTTCCCAACTTTCAACTAGTAATTGCTCTCTATTATTTACTAGTGCAATATATCACAGTAGACAAAATTATTGTTTACACTTATCCTTTCTCTGCTCTGGTAGCCAGCTGTCCTCCAAACAAAAATACATGTCACAAATCTCACTTGAACTGGAGAAACACAACTTAGAAAATCAATACACAGATACATCAAACAGACAACATTCAAGTCCTTTATCATAAGAGAATTTCAATTGTATTTTTGGTGTGACATGAAGGATGATCTGTAAGATGTGTAAGACTACAAGCCTAGGGACCCTGGTTTGGTTTACAGCTCATTATTGTATCAGCCAGTTCCCATAAAATCAACAAGAATGTTTCCTTAGCTTATGTGAGGGACTGGAGGAAATCACTATGCCTTTTAACACAATTAATCTTTGCAGTGCTCTTGCTAGAGGGGCTGGTATCTGTGGTGCTCTGAAGATTCCATGGGAGGTAGTAACTATGTATTATTGTTAGGTGTCCAGACCTAACCTACTACCCAGCTCAATATTGTAAACCACACTTTAGCATATTGTACAGAGACTTTGTATCAAGATTAAATCTGACATGGCTTAAGAGGAGAATTCACTCATGCAAATTAGCCTCATGTACTGCACTCTGCCTAAAAAAAAAAAATTCTGAAACAAAAGATTTTTGCCCTCAAAGGGTAACCACCTTTTAAAACTAAGATAGACATTTGAAATGCATCTTCCCTAGCTTTTATGAATTCTGTCCGTATAAATGCTGTATTTGACCCCAAATACTCATTCCACTGCTTTAACATAAAACCTTTTCTCTTTTAGCCATCAGTAGAAGCAAGGGCTTTTAAATTAAATTGTTGGTTTGTGTAGAAGCAGCAAATCAATTTAGCTAACAAATCTTTCTCATGAAAGTGTATCGAGCATGGTTCCATTACTACTATGAGTTTAGTTTTTATTCTTCAGCACTTCTCACATCAATTTTTCTCTAATAACACCACTACAAACTAGACACCCTACAATTCCTGATGTTTACCAAATCCTTGGTATTGCCCATGTGGCAGCAGTGCTCATCTCTGCCAGCTGTCCTGGCTGACATAGACACTTAATTGTCTTTAATGCCAGGCTATGCACCTCCACTGCATCCTGGTGTCAGTCTGGCATTCCTCCATGTCCATACGGCCGGTGTGGATAGCCCAATGCCCTTTCCACTGTCACAAAATGGACCTCAATCTCAGACTCTGGCTTGCGATAGGTTTGACACAGCATTTGACACCGAGAACCATATTGTATCTCCTTTAAAGAGAAGGCATTCAATTAATAGCTATTGGGCTCCCACAACAGCACCTGTTCTTGCCTTCCCTTCACTGTCAAGTGTCACATTCAGTGACAGGATTGCTTTAAGCTGCTCATTTGCAACAACACAATCTCCTTGTACTGTGCCAGCACAACCATTTGTGCAGCCACTTAGTAAGCCACTTAGGCAAATTGATCCTGCTGGAAAAAACAATATTCTAGGAAGAAAAAAACAAACATGTTTTGTTGGGCCAAGTTGCTGCCCTGACCTATTTCACTTCATGGCTGTAAAAATGGTGATTCCACTGCAGTTCAAGGGACAAGAAAGTGAGAGAAGCTGGGGACTGAGGGGAAGGCACAAAAAGCAACCATCTTACCAAGTGTTGATTCTTACAGGCAGCTGTCAAAAAATAATCTGCTCTGAAGACCCTCAGAAACTACCCAAATTAACAAAGAGAATCTGATAAGGGAAATTATTTTCTCACTTGGCTTTAAATTAACAGCAAAATATTCCCCATAACACAAGGTGGTTGTGCCAAATCAAGCATCTTTCTAATACCACACAAACAAGTTGATACGTCTTTGTACTGCCAGTGGGATAAGAGATTATCTAAATACAGAATGGAGTTAAACACACAGGAGACTTAGTAAAATAGAGCCAGAAAACAAATGCAATAGGATCTATGTAGCAATGTATACAAAAGCCTACATACAACTACTTTAACAAAGTTGGCAGGAAATATCCCTGTGCGATTCCCACATTTTCCTCTGTACCACTCAGTATCGATTTTCTCCAAAAGACAAACGATGTCTCCAGAATGAAGGTCCAAGTCATCAGGATGCTCTGTAAGACAACGTCATTTCAGTTAACAGTATTTGCCACACTCACTGATTTTCTCTAAGTAAAACCTTCTTAATATAAATACCACAGACAAAACCAGAATGAGTTTTCAAAAAGTCTTAATTACACTTGATGAGCTTAATTATACTTGGTGAGCTTTAACTGAAAGACTGGCCCATCTACAGCTAAACCCATTGATTTGAGCAACTCTACAGGCAGACGTTCCACACCATTTTTAAACTCTAATTCCTAAGAAAATTCCCATTTGAAAGTCTTGGAGTAAAACAAGCTTCTAAAATATTCACATTTACTTACCTGCAGGAAAATCATGCAGGACTACAGCATGAGGTGCACTTGGGTCATAAACTTTTGGAGGGTGGTTTGAATCCTGAAACAAACAAAATAAATCCAAGAAGTTCATCCATCATGGAACATGTAACAGTATGTACTCCAAAAGTAATGTTCTGACTTTGGGCACAATTTTGTCCCAGTATTGGAGAAACACCTTTGGAGGCAGGGGTTATTGGTCACACAGCTACGGGTCTGAATTCTGTATGCCTTTTGCCTGTGTAAACCAGAATACGTTTCACCAAAATGTACTCTAGAGCCAGTAAAAGGAAGGGAAGGAATGTAACTTTCCCAGTACAGACAAAGCCTCAGCTATCTCTGTGGGTCAGAAATCTGGAGCACTGATAGCAACGCTCATTGCAAGGGCTGTGGCCAAATTTTGCACTGGTGCTTGGTACTCTGTGCCACCAGTCACTCTTTCTTGCTCGAGTAAAGACCCAACCCAGCTCTCCCCAGCACACTCAGCAGGGGCAGCATATCTGCTGACTAACAAGCATTTTAGAGGGGCAAGGAAGCCACCTTACGTGAAGATAACACTGAGGGGAGCTGACGATTTTGTTGTGGGATCTTTATACAGGGAAATTATATTCAAAATGCTGAGTCTTCTTCTCTATCCCACCCACTAGGAATTTTTAGACTGTACTGATGACAATCACAGCGTGTGAATTACATTCAAAGTAATTCATTGTGTGCAAAAATCCCAAGAAAAAAAGCCCAATATGGACAAAGATAAGGGCAGAGTAATATGAATTACAACAGATAACAAAAGATTGCATAGAAATCTATTTCAGCCATGTAGGTTTCTGATAATAGTCAAAAAGGCTGCTCCTGGCTATAATTTACACTAGCTGTTTAATATTAATGCAGTCATGCCCCAAAACCAAGTCAGGATCTGTAGAAGCAGAGAGAGGAAAATACTTTCAAGTCTGTTTGTCAAAGCCAATTCACTGATATATCATGTACAGCACTTCATAAAACTACTCGCTTATCTTTTGCTCACTTCTCAGATACTCAGCCAAGGGAGTGATTATTTTCCTATGAGACATGGGAACTTTACCAGTTTCCTCTCCCTTCCGGCACTCCAAGTAATTACTGTTGCTCTGCTCCGTAAGCAGCATGCTCCTGTGCTATAAGGCAAATCACCATTATTGGGTTTTCTTTTGGCAGTTGTTTTGTTTGGATTAAAGAAACACAAGGATTTAATAGATCAGTATTATATTTCTCAGTGTAACCTTTAAAGACTAAAGCATTTGATACTTTAATGCAACAAGAGTCTTCCTCATTAAATATTTATCAGCAGAAAAAAGTGCCTTACCTTGCAGGACAGTTCTCCCGTGTTCCTGGGAAGACAATCCTCCTTGGCAACTCCATGAGGCACAGGTAGCTAGAACAGAAACAGAGACAAATGTGAAAGTTTTTTTCACTTCTAAGCACCTCAAATTCCCACTGAGAGTGAAAAGGGAACTATTCAGAGCACCTAATACAGGTAACTAATTTAGGAGTCCAGTGGAAGAGGACAGCCTCCTTTGGAAGGCATTCAGACAGACTGTTAGTGATACGAAATGCCTCTTTGAGAAACCCTGGTGGTGTCATCCACTTTAAAAGTGTCTCAGACACCTACCTGGTCTCAAACCACATGGTACAAGATATTCAGAATGACATCTGACGTAGAAGTGTAACCATTTGTCATGGAGGGCACTGGAAAAACAACCTGGGAGGACAATTTCCTTGACAGTAATGCTTGGGGGCAGAGAATTACTAGTGGTCTTCTGCTGAATTAAAAAATACAGAAATCTAAGTGAAAGATCAAAAAGAAGGCAACAGAAAGTTTCCACTTCATGTAGGATGTTGATGTTGTTCATGTTGGTGGCTGTGTGGCTTCTGTTTTTGAAAACAGCACTGGTTCAAGCAGTCACCAGCTCTATCACTGACCAATTTCAAGTATCTGAGGAAAGACTTTCTCCTCTTTTATCTGTAATGCAGATCCATTTGTATTTAATATCCCCCAATAATACATATAATACCAAGAAGAAACATTTTTATAATGAAAGGGGACGGCATCAATAGGATGAAAATGTAAGATCAGCAATGTTACATTTCTCACTCTTTATAGGCTTTATTAAGCAAGGTCAACTACTTTTTAAGTTCTAATGCCCCCCAATTTTCTTAAGCGTTTTCATATATATGGATAAACTCAATATCCAAATGCAATTATTTAGCATCATTTTATGTGCTGTAAGAGAATTCAGAACTGATGACTATACAAAGAAACCCCAAAACCCAAAAGCTATGTATTACAAGATACATATAATATAAATTGTATATATACACAAAAATACACCACATATACACAAAAATACTTTGCATTTATATATTGCTTTCTCCAGTATTACCTTACAGGACTTATTACTATTTATCTATTGGTATTTTCTAAGGAAGATTATGCTTATACATGCACTTTGAATGACACATCATAGTAACCTACTTTAGTACCTTTTCCACTACTATTTTAACCAGCACTGTTTTATAAAAACAACAGTCTCAGATAGAGTATCTCAGCTCTCACCGTGTATTTGTTGTAGAGAGGATGACCCGGCTTAGGTCTAGGAGGTAATGCTGGATCTGGATTTTTAAAGACTGCACTTCTTGTTCTCTTGGGTCCCAATCTGAACTTGCTGGTTTTTTTATCAGAAGCGATGTCAGAACTAGACCGTGAAAGAGCATCCTTTTGGGAGGAGGCCTTGGTTGCAGAGAGTTTTGGTGGAGGTGGCCTTCCAGGAGCACCTTTAGGTGGGGGAGGTCGAGCTGGTATAATTTTTCCATCCACAGGCCTAAAAATTGTGCAAACCATCAGAGAAAATATGCATATTAATAAGCCTGCCACCTCATCCACCACTGCTCTATCTAGAGAGTACACAGCAAGGAAACATGATTCATGACAACCTGGGCTGCAGAATATGTAGCATCTGAAGCTTTCTAGGAACACATGAACTTCTTCAGATACTGGGACTGGATGATCATGTGCTTAGACTGATCCTTTGACTATGCATTTCCAAGTCTGCTCACCACTTTTGCTTATCAACAGCCCGCCAGCTTTCATGGGAGCCCATAAGCTGGATTTCTTTTAGCAATACACCTTCAGAAAGAGCTTTGTCTGAAGCTGCTGCAGCATGTTCTGCTATTGAGAGCTTTTGGGAAAACTGGTCCTCAGGATCAGCCTGGCTCATTCCCTGGGTTATCACTTCCCTAAAGTGACTTTTTGGTCCTCTGCAGAAACTCATGACATACAACGCCACTTTGGACACAATGCCATCAATAGTAGAATTTACCATTTTTATGCAACAGAAAGAACACTGGTGAAAATACTCAAGTTCTCTGACATCTGGACGTACCACATTCTCATTAATGTACCAGTAGTTTAGAAACCAAAATCAGAGACTAGCAAGTGACAGTAGTAATTTTTTTTTAAATTAAAAATGTAAATAAAACCCCTTACTAAGCACTGATTAAACAAAGCTGCCTATACAGTACACGACTCACGATTTTTAGAATCAAAGGGTGTGGCCAAATCAATAAACCGCTAATTAAAAATTACCTCTGCTATAAACAAGAACTATGTACATAAAATTTAGGCATTCTGTTATTAAGAACCCTGGCACTACCACTATTCCAAAAAACCAGTATTATTTGATTGTTATGGGAAAATCTTCAGCCAGTTACTACAAGTTTCTGCTACAACTGTTTCTCTTTTTTTCATATAAAGTAACTCAGCAAGGTCTGCAAAAATTATCAAGCTCAACAAACGTGCATTAGTGGATCTTTGAAGTATCATTACAACACATTTTGTGAGTGTTATCCACCGCTTGAGAAGATATTAGTGCTCTACTAATGCTCCTTATAAGAGTTCTCTATTACTAGTTGAGTATGGATTAATTTTTAAATTTAAAAAAAAAATCCACTTCTGTTCAAATTCCACTTCTCCTCTTTCTTGGCCTCATCCTGAACTGAGCATTTTTAATATTGACAAAAAGGGAAATTCCAAGTTAGACTGCATTGAATCTGTAAACAGATCAACCCATACGTTTGTAAGGCAACTCAACTAAACAAGAAGACCCTAACAAACAATTCATCAAATTATTACTTCTTACTTAAAAAAAAAAATTAAAAAATCCATTTGAACAGAAGAGTGAAAGGGCAAAAAGTTTATTGCAGTTCCAGAGACCCTCATAATAATCAGGAATGTTGTTATGCTAAACTGAAACTGGGGAAGTAACACCATAAGCTGTTCTCTTGTGGGTACAACCACATTCTTTCATGTTAATGAATACTTATCATTAATGATAGACTCCGTTCAATAACAGATTCTCCTGTCCTGATACATCAGAGTAAACTCTTGTTTTTAAACCCACAGACTCAGAATGCAAATGCTAAAATACCCACAGTGGGCTGGTTAGCCAGTGTTGTATCTCCCTCCCCTGCGTCTCCAGCACTGAGGGGACATGAATTTAAGGCGGGTCCAGCAAGTTTTGTCTCTGTAGACCTTTTTTCTTGTTGGTTCAGAAGAGTGAAGAAACCCCAGGGTTATTGATCCTGCACCTTCACAGGTGTTTTAGGTCTGAACTGAACTGTATAAACTATAGGCAGTGCTTCTGGGACGCTGCTGGCCCAGCATCTGCCATTTCCAGGGTGGCAGCATCTGCCACCTCCATTCCTTCACCACTCAAACCCTGCCAACAAGTGCAAGTGCTGTGAGTGAAAAGGTTAAAGATGCAGAAAAGAATGACTGTCAGCATCCACTGTACATTAGTTGAAAAGTCAAACAGCTGTCCTTTAATCTCCCTGCTCATACCACTAATGTACAAACAAGTATTAATCAGCTAGCAATTTGGTCCTGCCTGTTTATTAGTAAGCATACTACCTAGCCAAGACTGTAGAGTTATGACTATGAATTGGTAGTGTCTACTTGGAGACTAACTAGATAAATTAATTCAGAAACACATTCAGAAACTTTTAAGTGAGTCTCTCAAGAACTGCACTTACCTTGGGGGTAGTACAGGTTCTAGCTGAGGCACTCCACCCTGTTCTGAATGATTCAACTCCTAAAATGATTCAAAAGAAAAAAGACATTTCTTTAAGCCTAAGGGAAAAAACCCAACGTAACAGATCTTGGTGAAATTATATATATCTTATATTAAATTATATCCCACAGACATGAAAAACAAGAGTTTCTGGAGGTCTGGGAGTAAAGTAGTAAGTATTATGGTGTGTTCTAACCTTTTACAGTGTTGGACACAGAAGAAGATGTAAATAACCTGATTTAGTACCTGAAACATAGATTAAATTGTGCATCAGGTATGACCCAGCCCTCTTTTCCTACTACGTGTAAGTAATGGCTTAAGAGTCAAATACAGGAGTCATACAAATGTACCACTACACTGCCTGTAGGATTTCACATTATCAATTTTTATTTAACTTTGACACATGAAACACTTTGAGCAGTCTTAAAGCAGAAAACATGACATTAATGCAACTCACACAGGACAGTGTCTCTTGCAAATTACATTAGCTCCCATTAAAGAAGGCATCTAAATATGTTTCCTCAAGATCTAACAGATAAACCCCAGTGAATCTTGCTTTGGCAGATTAAGGAATCATTCCTCACAGGTGCCCACGGTGGCCCTGCCAGAGATTACTACCCTACAGCGGTCAGGAGAGGGGGGACATGTGCCATGTCTGAAGGGCTTGGACCACAGTGACGGATTAACAAGTGAGCATCCTTACTGCCTCCTGCTGTTCGTTTTCATCCCAGAGCCAGAAAATTCTGCCAACTCCACTGAAGAAGCACAGCTGCTTCTGGAACAGTGCAGTAAATCAAAGTGCTGAATCTGGGTTCAAAAGGATCCTTTCTGAACCAGTAGTTTGAAATAGGTCTGAACGGTCTTGTTTACTTAATTAGATGCTTGAATGTGCTTGAAACTCATAAACAACTTCTGTGATTTTTCCCACCTAGAAAATACCTAGATGTATTTTGTGATGAAATTGAACCCTTGGTTGAGTCCCCAAATTAATGTCCTGATTAAACAATCCTGATTAGGAAGAAAACAACCTGCCACTTTCAGATGAAGATGTTATCCTCATATCAAAAATCTTCCTCTTCCCTATGAAATGGAAGAAATCTATGCCAACTGCTACTTATGGTCAACAATTTTTACCATTCCCATTTGATTATTTCCACCAACAAACAATACTGGTTTTAGAACCACAGTTCTTATCTTTCCACAGATAAGATTTAAATGTTTCAGTGGATTCAATACAATCTTTTTCTTAGAAACATCTTCTGGGGCTTACACATGCCCATCACAATAACCTAAATGACATTGTAAAGATTTTGGAGTTGCACTGCATAAAATGTTATTTAATGCCTTGTATCGGAAATTATTTTTTCAGCATTATCCAGAAAAGATGGGACCTCACTGAATAGCCTTTTCAATAATGACATTTAAAAACTCTTTACCTTAATAGCAGAGATAGGTACAAAGGCATTTGTTGGCAGCTGTCCAGCTAGTGAGGGCTTTTGATTTGATTTAATCTTTTTACTGTTTGTGGTTTCCACACAATTCTCTGACATTCTTGCCATCACAAAACTCAGTATTGGAAAATTTTACTGTCATTTTCTAGTTTATTTTAATTCCTTTTTGTGAATCTGTGTCAAATGGCATATAGGATATGCAGCTACAATGTCCACCATTACTGTGTATGTGCTCAGGAGAGAGGAGCAGCAGAGCCTTACTTTCCAAAATAGGTGGTCCAACAGAGTAGAAACAACTAGAAGAGCTGAAAAAAAAGCAAGCTTCATTCTTCTACAGAAAAGTTTCCTCTGTCTGGAAATTAGCACAGACATTAAGAGGTATTGTGTGCATGAAGGAAAAAAAAAAAAAGATTTCTAAAGGACTTTGACAACATTTCAATATGTAAACCCCACTGGACTTTGAACCACTTTGCAGCGCTTTTGAAACTAAATTGTAGAATTTCCTGATTCCAGATATAAATGCAGAAAATTGAAGATAGATGTGATCAAAGTTTAGTAAAATCACCTAAGTGCTTTTCAGAACTGACAGCAGTCTAAATTACCTAATTAAATTAGAGAACATAATTAAAAGAAAAAAAGCCTTAGATTTTTGAGTAGTCCTTTTCATCTTTTGGTCCTTCAAATAACTTACTTTACAAATGCTTGAGAGTCACAAGAGATCTGTTAACCAGAACACACAAAGCTGTAACACAGGAAAACAGTTCTAACTTACCCCTTTTTTCACTAGGTCACCACTGCTGGGTTTTCTCACTGTGATATCGGACGTGTTCCCAATAGGCTTTTCAGCAGGAAGTGGTGGAGGGCTATGTGGGATGTCATTTAAAGCTGCAAAGAGACCAAAAGTTCCCAAATGAAATTCAAATTAATAGCTTCTTTACATGGACCAACAATAGAGAAAATGGGGTATTTTTTTGTGAATGCAACTTCCTTCCTCAAAGCCAGAGCAGCCAATGGGAAGAACCACTTGAAGACTAGCGAAGAGAAAAAGGACACGAAGCAAACATTGCAACTCTGAGGCTGAATTCAGGAGTACTTCCCACCCTGCATAACAGATCTTCTTTACTCTCAGGACAGCAGCACGTTATTCTAGAGTTTCAGGGTTTCAGCTGCAAAACTTGTTGATATAATATTAGATGAGTAGAAGAGTTTCTACCCCTGGGAATGTCAGATTCATTACTGGATACCCCTGAAACACCATCACCATCTCTCAGCCACATTTCTAAACTGGCTCACTTTTTTTTCAGCTGTCAGCTCCTGTAATATCCTTCAGGCTGGAAAACAGCTGAGGGTTATTTCAAGTAACCCTGAAAGATCAGGAGACTTGGATGGAAGAATCTCCAGAAAGGTAAAGGCAAGAAAATAAACCATTGCCGGTTACAAAATTCAGGGTGACAGAAAACAGAGACAGAAGCTCCTGGGCAGTCTTTAAGGACCTAAGCAAATTTAGGACATGGAAGAGGAAACAGTACAGCTCTTACTAGAAAGAGTGATGATGTCCTCAGTCTCAATAAAGAATACAAAACTCTGGTAATTATATGACATTTGCTTTGAATGTCTCTGCCATTGAAACCTGGGAAGCACTTGGACAAGTTTTGCCAGCATATTTACCAAACATTTTGTCTTGATATATTGGAACCTTGTGATCTATTTTACAATGTGTTTGTATATCAAGAAAATTCATTTAACAGAAAGAACTTCAGACACTTAAGCTCGTCTGAATTCCTGCTGGACTTGGAGTTAAGCAAAAATACGTGTACACAGCCTGGACACTTATAGAGTGATGACAGAAAACGAGATGCTATCCAAAAGAAAACTTTCAGTTGCTCAAATCATGAAAAGTACTCTCAACAAAGAAACAATACACAGGACAGAGAAGTGTTCTTTATTTTTAACACCTCTGTTGCATTACTATGATGTAAATCACTGCTGTGATATTTAAAATATCATTAGTTCAAGGATAAATCCCTGATTCTTAGGAGCAGGTCATAGTTACTGTGTTAGCAGTGACCAAGTATGGGGAAAAACAGTTAGGAAGTTCATCACTCTTCTAAGCTAGTGTGATGGATGAAAAGTAAAAACAATACCTGGCACTAATTGCAAAAGAAATCTTCTCTTATCACATCTTACTGACATATAAAAAGCATGAGACATTTATTTATCTACTTCAAATCTTGCTATATACACAGATGGCCTAATTTTCTCTCCCTTACTCTTCATAAGACCAGAATTAAAGGAACCAGAGGAAGATAAAAAACCTGAACAACTAGGTGGTAGGTGTTCTTTTCAGTGATTTCTAAGTGTAATAACTGAGGTGGAAGTTAAATGCTTCCTTTCTAATCACATCTCAACAGAAACACTAATGCTAATTGAATACTTTACTGGAGTTCAAATTCCTAAGCATCCAACTCTGTCTCCTTTTTGGTAGTGCTGGACAAGTGGCTTTTTTTGTTGTTGTTGTTTTTGTTTGTTTGTTTATTGGAGTTTTTCTTTTCGGTTTGTGCTCGTTCCTGACAGAATTTATCTCCCTCAATATGGTGAAAGACCCCCTGTACTGAGATTATGTGGCCCTTTTACAATGTAAATCTTACTATATCCATGTTATACCCTGACCCAGTTGAACTTTCCCATTTTTTAACTTTTTTTTTACATTTCTGCAGCAGCTCCTATCTGACAAAAGACTACTCTGCTTTCTTAGAATCTGCTTCTATTCCTCCATATCCCATTAATCTTCCAGCCACAGACTCCCATAAAGTCCTTCACACCCTCCTGACATTTGTAGCTAAGTACAGGATGACGGGCAGTCTTATCTGGAAAATTCAATTACCACTAGAGAGCAGCAAGGGACCAGTTATTTACAAGTTCAAAAGAGAATCCATCTCAGACCAAAAAAAAAAAAAGAAGATTGAAAAAAATTGTCAGGTAGTTGGTAGTAGTTTGTTTGGTTTTGCTTTTTTTGTAATGGAAATTACAATTTCCTTTATGGAGAAGAACTATGTCAGGGGTCCTTTGGAGTAGTTTATAAACACATTCTTCCAACTGAAAAAAACCTTTTAATTTAATCAGATATTATCAGAAAGACTTTTCCTCACAGCTTTATCTTCAGTCTTCTCTGCATTTTTAATCATTACCACTGTACTTCTCACATATGCAAGGAACAACAAAATGTAGTATTTTAGCACTGGGTTGGTGACAGGGGGAGATGGAAACTTGGGAAATAATGAAAGTCTCAAGAGAAAAGCCACCTGGACATACTGTTGCTACAAGTTGACTCTACACATATTCAGTGTAGCAAAACATGATTTTGAAATATGAGTTTTAAGAGCTATCTTCTGACACTTCTCCCTAAGCTCTGAGGATAAAACATAAGGCTAAACAGAAACAAGCATGTACGCCAGCGTACAAAGACCAACACAAAGATCTTCTGGCTCCCAGGAAGCTTGGGAGCAGTATTAAAATAACATCAGCTGAGGTCAGAGCCAAAATCAATTTGGCCAATCAGCTCTGTGATAAGGTTAGCTGACAAAACAAGCTTGCTTCTGCTGGAAGGGTCTCCTCCAGCTCTTCCCTGCCAGTGTTGTAGGTCTGCTCCACACAAACTCTTTCCCCTTTGATATGCATTAGCCCCCTAAGGTTTGAGACATCAGACTTGGTGCAAGGGAGGGAGCCAGCTGAGGTAGCTGGGAGGCAGGGAGAGTGGAACACGACTCTCATCTATTTCTCCCTCCCACCACAGCCTTTAGGTTGGCTCCTCTGTCTTCTCAAACTGTACCATGGGATTCCTTTGGCAGCTAATACAGCTAGTGAACAGCAAATCAACTAGTAAACATTGAGTTCCAGGTGAAATTATTTTCTAACAGATTTCTCAGACAATTTAGGAGAAGAACTTACATTTCCCGGGTTTAGCTGGGATTCGGATCACAGTGGGTTTCCGAGCTAAAGCTGATTGAGCTGGCTGTTCCTTTGCAGTTTCACTTTTGGTGAGGAGCTGAAATGGATCTGAAAAGGGAAGAAAACCCCCGACATATATAATATTTATCTGTTGAACACCTATCTCACCAAGTATTGCTTTCACTATTAAGGATATTTACACTTCACACCCAAGATAGTAATAAAAAAAAAATAAATCAGGCTGATGCAACTAGTGTACTCAGCAATTTGTAAATAACATGTCTTCTTTGTACATCTGTGCTCATAGTTGAGTTAACACAGACATGCTTCAGATACCTTCTGGGATTATATAAGCCACTGAACAAGAGGAGCTGCATTGCTTGGTAATAGGGACCTGAAATCAGAATGGCTTTAGGGAAATGTTTTCAAAGCAGTTGCTCTAACATGCAGACATAGCAGTGAACACATTCACTAAAAGTTTTAATCAATAAAATCTAGCCAAAGCTAAACAATCAGCACTGCAGCAGATAAAATGCCTACAGAAACAAAACAAAACATTTAAATATTGCCCATTACAAAATGTCTTTGCTGTAGAACAACTAATTCCCTTGAAGATTCTGCATCACTTTATTGGTTATAAACCTAGTGACATGGAGGAGACTGGTTCGGACCAAGGACTGGGAGTTGTGCCTGAGCTCTGCCCTTGCCTGTATCACTCATTCCTTTACAAGCCTTTCCAATCATTCCATTGGTAAGACAGGAGCAATGTTTTCCATGCTTCATAAACTTAAGCGCTGGTATCTTATTAATAGGCATGGGAACATAGGCACATGTAGAAGGCAGCTGTAAAAATAGTTGTGCGTAAATAAAAACCAAATCAATGGGTCTTTCTCCTGTATACCTTCATGTCGAGGAGTGATACCACATTTACACCTCTTCTCTCTTGTTAACAACTGCTACTTCTTTCTCTGACATTACCAAAAACTGCTGTAAAACAGCAACGCTTAACAGTATCATAAAAGCGTGAAGTAGAAACTGGAGAAGCACTCTGGATGATAAATTCTCCATGACACTTATTCATAGCCACAACAAGTGAGTCTGATCTCCTCTGGTGGCCTTTTTAGATGTATAGCTCAATGAGATGTTATTTATGGAGTGTCAGAGTCTAAGAGAGTAAGTATGCTGAGCATCTCTTTAAATTCTTCATGACTTTTATAAAAGCATACCCTTTCCCAAAACTACTGCCATGCTTCCTGACAAAGTTGGAAAACCCTGTATTTGATAAAATTTTATCTTCAACACGTATAAAAACCAATTAAAATTATGCAATATTAACTCATGATTTCTTACAAGTAATCTTGGATAGCATATCACAACGTGGTTTAGCAAGACACAACAAATCTGTGTATGGGAACTTCCGCAAGATTTAGGAAAATCCAGAAAGCCAGTATTTATTTATGAACAACCTCATGCCCTCCCGGATGCATATAATTTGGTGGCCACAGCTCCCCAGGCTCTGCTGCCTCTCCCCCTTGCCGGGAGCATCTTCCTGCAGCAGGCAGCCCCCTCCCTGTGCCCCCTGCTCCTGCTGCCAGCGCGCAGTTGTCACACAGCAGGGACCATGTGCCACAGAGCCCGTGCGTGTTCAGCCCTGCTCCGATATCCACCTCCCACTAGCCCCTTGCTTAAGGCTTCCTTCACAGGTGGATCCAGCATGTGCAGGTGTGCAGTGTGGGTTTGTGCCATGGCCTTTCTCCGAGTCAAGACATCTACCTGCCTACAGGCTCCCCAGAAATCCACCTAGGTACCTTCCTATCACATTTCAATCATGAATCAAGTACATCAATTCCCTCTGTCAGGCTGCTTGTACGGCAGCTTTGGGTGTACGCTTCAGGTACAAAGGATCATGACAAGTCAACAATCTGCCTACAGCTAAAGGTATGCAGGCTACAGTTAAAAATAAGATCTGTTACCATCTAGACAGAAGATGGCTCCGTCACATTGTGCCCAAAGATGCTGGTGCATCCAGAAACTAGGCACAGGCAACCCACACTATTTTAGAAGGTAAGGGCAAAACTAACATCTTGATGAAGTTACAGATTAGCACTAGTCCATAAAAGGTTTATGTTTCTTCAACGAAAGCTGCATCAGAGCAAGAGTTTTTTCTGGAGTTCTTGAAAACACAGACCACAAGAGGGGTGGAAAACCTTCTGGCAGTACAGTCATTACAAGAAACAAAAATCCCTTTGTCTGCTAGCTACAATGCTAACTCCTGAATTGCATTAAAAACTCAGAAGATTTATCTAATCTTAACTCTTGTGCTGGTGTTCAGAGTGACTTTAAGTGCATCTGAAAAAAAGAGGAAACCTGGGCTTTCTTTTCTCTTTCAGTTATCTGGCAACTCTATGACACATCTGAGGAGTGACCCTGGCGAGGCAGCAGGGCAGTGGGGCCTCAAGGCTGCACTGGCCCATTGGGATGCTGGAGAGACAGGCCAAATAGAGGAAAGGTGAGCAGGGCTAAGTCCTGAGCTCCTTGACACAGCAGGACCATAAGGAACACACTGGCACACCCAGCACCTCCCAGGATAAGGTTCTGCAGAGGTCAGGGAAGTTCTGTGTGAACAACAAAGAAACAGTTTTCAAAAGCCTCCATCTTACAAAAATAGAGACATCGTGAGACCAAGAGGAAATGCTCTAAACACCCAAAATAATCACAGTTCTGTATTCTTGTAAATTTATAGGAGATTTAAAATTGTACAAAATTGCTGTTTGTCAGCTGTTAATCACTGCTGTGCATAGAAATTGTTTTCTTGACCATTCAACAGTTGGCAGAGGTCTCTACATCAAAACATCTGATAATTTTAAGTCTGAGAAAAGTAATTTCTAAGGTTGAGAAAACCATTTGATGAACGTTATTTCCACTCATTATCTTATGTTCAATTATACTGTTGTCACCTCATAATTAGTTTAAAACTCATTACCTTGTTTGTGTTATTCCATTCCCCAGTGCTGGGTTTGCAGCAGAAATTGGCTGAGAAAACAACTGCGCTGCTTTGTGCAATGGGACTGACAACATATCAAATTTTTATGTTGTTTAACAACAATTGGGCATCTTTTGAGCATAATTCACGGAGGTGTGAAAACAGAACTGTTAATATACTCATTTAAAGCTTCTTAGCTCAAGGAAATTAATCTGCAAGTCATTTTTCATAACACGTATCAACAGACTTCTATTGATTTTTTTTATTAAACTTTTAGAACGATGCTTGAAGTTTGTGTCTTCCTTAGTTTCATTTTTCTACAGCTTCTGTTTCAAAGGTTTATGTGATAACATATGTTAGTGTGCTTGTACACAGGAAAGACAAATGAAAGCTTGTATTCAAATACACTGTATATCACCTCTTTTCTTTCAACAGCTTAGGAGAGACAGCCTTTTCCCCCCATTCTCATTTACCACCCTTATTTAAAATAAAAAATTAGGAGCTTTCAGAACAAACACTGCTTTTGCCCATGTGAAGAGGATGGACAGGTATCTTTCTGAAATATTTATTGGTAGTCTTTAAGTGCGAGGGAGTAAGATGGTTACAGATACCTAAGCAGCAGTAAGGGGAATCTCCAAACAAATAATATGTGGAAAGTTAAAAGCACAGACTAGTACTATCTGTTGTGAAGGTGCTCAATCTTGCAAGGAGTACTCGGCACACATGAGAACAATGTAGCAGGAAGGATGGGGATGCTGACATTACACCACTTCCCACTACAGAAGTATGCAACTGTGGTTTTTAATTTAAAAACCTAAATCAGCTCATACATTCTCTTCACACAGAACAGGATTGTTATCAGAGTCTTCCAGGAACAGAGAATAGAAACAAGCCTCATCAACAAATGGTTTTATTAAAACCTAGGCCCGTAAAACCATTCTGGTGTTTATGGAAGCATACTCAGCCCATACCTAGGGAAGATTCTCAACAACTAGGCCCTCCTAGTAATATATCTGGATATTCAAGGAAACCTGACAAATAACATCCCCCCCAAAAAATGAGGTTCATGCTCAAGAAACACTGTGAAATGCCACAATCAGAAGTCTGATGTTCACTCAGACATTTTAAATCTTGACCTATTTACAATTATAAAGAGTTGTATTAGACAGGTATCCCACCTAAATCCAGCATCAGTGATTTTCCCAATCAGTTTTCCACAGCATTTTTCATCAAGACAATTAATGGTTCTCTCTTCTTACAAATGGTATTCCTGACACAGAGAAAATAATACGGACCACACCACCTTTCACAAAATAAGCAATTTGCAGTTCCCTCTGCATGGAAAATTGTCATGATCTGGTTACGATCATATGTTTTAACAGGCTGGGAAATTAAAAAAGAAAAGGAAAAAAAACCTAAACCAAAAAAAAGAGAGACAGTATGATGCAGGTTCTTTCAGGATCTGATCTGTAAACAACATGAAAGTAAGTTCAAGTGAAACTCAGGCTTCTCAGTGTTCTCTTGACACTGGGAAACTAGACCAGTTCACTCAAATAAAAGGAATACAGTATTATTCAGCAGGAGACTTAGTATTCTTTCAGATTTAAAACCGGAGCAGAGACAAGCACATCTGCTTTGCAGAAGGAGCCTAGCAATCAGTGTGACAAAAGTGCACAAAAAATTATAGAGTTTGGTATTCTCTGGAAAATATAGAAAAAGAATTTGCCAAGAGATGCAACAGAGGATCTGACCTAAATGTACTTGTTGAAAATGCAAGCTGTCCTTAGCTGAGCAATGAAATATCTCATCCACAGTATCAGAAAGCTGGAGAGCAGATAAAATCTACTACTAGAATAGCAAAATTTCTTGTGCTATTGTAACACTTAACAGCAATAAAAGCATTCATGGGGTGGGAAACTACACATGTACTACTCACACACAGACAGAGATACACAGACGGACCTTTTCCAAGCTTTCAGCACTTCTCTCTCAAACTGTGGGAATGCCCACACTTAGTACCTGTGTATATCTAAAAGCATAACCATGTGGTTCATTGTTAGATTGTCCATACTAGTAAAGGTAATAGAAATTACAGTGCTTTTGGCACAAAAGAACTATGTATACCAGCAGGAGGTATTATGTGAGAGTTTGGAGGCTATTCCTACATCATTAATCTATTTTGTTGAAGTAAGATTAGGATAGTTCAGATTGCAAGAGCCTTCAGGAGGTCTCTAATCAAACCTCCTGCCCACAACAGGTCAGCTGTGAGGGCATGTTGTTAGAAATTGGTTGCATAACCTGGTCTAACTTCAAAAACTAGATGCCAGAGGGTATTTGGACATACAGTGGGTGACAAAGAAAACAAGCCTCCAAATTACCCTGGAGATTAAGAAACACAGCCTTGTCCATTCTTGCCAGGTGAATAAATGGTTGTTCACTGTCAAGAGATTCAAGTGTCCCAAAACAGGCAAGCTGGAAATTTCCAAAGCAGGTAATGGAAAACAGTAAGGCAGACAAAATCTTTTTATATTGAAAATGTGAAGGACAAGGTAACTTATAATATTGTTTAAAATATCTATCTACTCTCTTGCAAGAATCCTACACGTTTTCAGCAAAGGAAAAAAAATAGTTTTATTTATAAACATTTCTTTTAAATAAGTATGTTGTTGTTCTTTAACAAACTTTCTGATCAAAGGATATCTGCATTTTAAGTGTTATTGTAAAATAATCAAATTTAATTATCAGAGAAAACAAATCTTATTAAGAATATTATTACTTGTGTATTACCCAGAACTCAAAAACAAATTCATTTGCATTTGACAACTTAAAGGGCTCCTCATCTATTATGTAGCTATGATTTAAAAACCTTATTTATTTCCGGAACCTAGACATAAGGCCCTCTCCTGTGGCAACACTGGAGTCCCTTTTAAGGTCCCTGAAGGCTCCAATTTATGTTTACTAAGCAAACATCTGAAGTGACTGAAGAGTTAATGGATGCTTGTTGCTACTTCTGCTGGAGACTGCCAACCCTGCAGCAAAACCAACAGGACACAACACAGACCCGAACCTCCACTACTCCACCCCACAGCAGCATGCCTTCAGGTAAATCTGTTTTTACAAGAGGTTTAAGCCAAAGAGCAGATTAAAACGGATGAAATAGCTCGTTCTTTTTTGGGGGTGAAACTTTTGGCAGTAAGTAAAAAAGGAGACAGGTGTCTTTAATATAACCACAATAAGAGTCATCGGAAGTAATGCAGCAGAACCATAAGAAAAGTTGTATTATTTTGAAGATATGTCTGGACTAATCTACCAGTTAGAATTATTTCAGTTCTTTTCTGTTTTTCTTTTCCTTCCTGAGGAAGCAATTAAAATCAAGCAGCTGGGCAATATCCCCACAGCAGACAAATCTGGAGTTACTAAAGCAGCAGTTTTTCTGAATTGTCTATAATGTCACACAAATGCCACCATTCATGCCACAAGAAGGAACAATACACATAAATGGACAGCAGCACTGGTTTAGTTGGGGGTTTTTTCAGCCTACAGGCAGAAATAAACCTTTATACTACGATAAAATAGTTAGATAGACAGACAGACAGATAAGACAATTAAGAAATGCAGTAGTTGTACTACTGTTCAAACTGAATCTAATGAAGTCATCAAAATGTGAGCTGTCTCCTGCTGGTAAGGTAAAGCTTTTTCTGAACTACTTTTCAAAGAATTTGGTTTAAATTGAGTTCTGGTATGTCAGGCACAGAGCAATCAGTGAATAATATGCTGAGAGAAGGAAGCATAGCTCCCCTCATGTAAAAGGAAGAAAAATATCCTAGCGAGATTACCTCCAGTTTTAATTTAAATGTGCACTTTAAATGGATAGTTACCTTATTTTCTGTGTCCAAAACACACGTTGTCAGAACATTCAGCAACGAGGGACACTACGTGCTTTGACATAGCAACTAATACAAATTATGGGTAAAATCATGGGTCTTCTGAAGCCATGAATTTACACTTGGTTAAACTTGCACTAGGCATTTCATTTCCAAGCCTTTGTAAAAATGGGTAAGTGAGAAGAGAGCCCACCTGACAGATTACCAAAACTTTTAACCTTCAGGAACTGTACAAATCCCTGTTATCAGCTATAAAAGAAATGCAAAAATATCCCACATGCTCCAAAATATCACAACCACCATCCAAGCTTTAGAACCTCAAGATGTACAGTCCCAAACAGAAGCCTTCACATCCTAATTACTGACTTGAATAGAAGTCATTTCATTAGGATACAAATGACTTTGAACATTATCTCTGGCCTTCGAGTCCAAAATTATGGCACTTGAAACTGGCATCAGTTTTGGCTGATGACAAAGCAGTTCTACAGATTTGATGTAGACTGACTTCTCCTTTCTGGGACTTCCCTTGGGCCAGCATCAGAGACATGAGTTGGATGCAAGATTCTGCCACAGTTCACCTCTAAAAATAAAATCATTACTGTTTGGATAAGGGTAAATTCACTCTACTAACAGCTGTGCTGTTGGAGATGCTGCCAAACACTGATGAAACCCATGGGATTGCCTGAGGTAAACTTGAAAGAGAATAATCCAGCAAGCTTAAACTACCAATTAAATACTGACAGTTAAACTGGTGAAACTATAAACCGTTTTGTTGTCAACACTGTTGATATTAGCACATACACAGTATTCAAATATGTTTCACTATCGTGGAGATGGCAGCCTTCTGTTAGAGGAAGCTGATGTCTTATGTCAGTCAACTTAATTGCTGTGGAGATTCTGAATTTGTTTTGCCTGTTTCACTTTTTCATTCATATGCTCACTTCAACTTCTGCACCCTTCTCATCAACTCAACACTTCACCTTCTTACTTCCACACCAGCGTTAGCAGCAGCGGTGATTGATCTGTCCAGTTCCATTTGCATTAGTCTAAGTACCAGACTCGGTTGTGCTGTACCAGAAAAAAATGAAGCTTTGGGAACGCTGCAATCTGTGATGTAACACTTGCTCTTTGACAAAAAAGATGATGGTGCTTGGTTTCAAACACCACTGCATAAAAGCCTTCTTCCTTTGCTAGGGTTGCCATAACAACAAGTAGAGCACTGTCATTTTGCTAAGTAATGACAATGACAAATATGTAAGAAATGCAAAGGTCTGGGGAACTGGGAGCAAGATTAGAACTACTCTTCCTGCCTTCACAAAACATTTCACTGTGGATTCATCTTGCAAATCCTAAGCTGTTCCTATGGGAACATGAGAAATAGCTAGTGTTAGTGCTCTGTGTTGCTTCATTTTCAGAAAGCCAGTGTTGTTCTTGTGGATGCTCTGTCAAGACGTTGCACAATATATGATCTTGAGCTCACGAATGCCAGCAAAAATCTGGAATTAATCCTAATTTTACAGTGAAGTAAAGTGATAATGCTGTCAGACCTTTTTCTCTTTAGTAGGCAAGAAGTGATTATAGCAAAGATGACATTTTATTGAATGAATAAAATCACAGATAGGTGACTCAAGAAGTCAGGAAACTATTATTTGAATAATTCCTCTGTTAACCATGGGAATGGAAAGCATTTTCTTCTTAATTAAATCAAGAATAACACCTAGGACACCAACCAGAAAGAGTGACATTCTTACTACTTCATCATGAAAGCTGGATTTTTTCAAGTGATTTTCATTTGTAAACACTATGTCTCTGATTTAATAGAAGAATTAATGTTATTTAATTTTTCCAGGTTGAGGGGAAGTCTGTCCTTTACTGTACATAGCAAAAACATCATTTTCCTTTTTATGCACTTTCAAAATATAAATACGCTCTTTTCTTGCCTGCTACTTAGAACAGGTAGATTGGCCTACCCAAGCCACTCCATCACTCCATTCCTCAACTAACAGGGAGAGAAAAAATAACAAAATGCTCATGGGTGGAGACAAGGGCAGGGAGAGATCACTCACCAACTGCTGTCATGGGCAAAACAGACTCAACGTGGGGAAAAGTTACTTGAATTTATTACCAATCAAATCAGAGTAGGATAATGAGACATAAACCCAAATCTTAAAAACACCTTCCCCTACCCCTCCCTTCTTCCTGGTCTCAACTTCCCTCACAATTTTCTCTACCTCCCCTGCCAGTGGGACAGGAATGAGGCTGTGGTCAGCTCATCACAGACTCTCTCTGCTGTTCCTTCTTCCTCCTCAGAGGGAAGACTCCTCACGCTCTTTCCCTGCTCCAGCTTGGGGTCCCTCCTGCTCTGTTGGACACAGGGGAAGATTCTAGCAGCTTCTCAGAAAAGCCATCCTTGTAGCCTCCCAGTACTAAAACCTTCCCATGCAAACCCAATAGATGAGGGTAAAAAAAAAAAATTAAAAATCACCGCTAGTTTCTTAAACAAGCATTTTGTATGACACACTCTTTGCTTTAAAACAGAACTCTCCCTGGATTGCAATGGGGTTGGTAAGCTAAATCAGGACATAGCTGAATATTAAGAGAGCAAAACCTACTGCTATAAAATTTAATGATCGCCCAACACCCCTCTGTGTCTTAAACTACTTAAAACAGCATTAAAAAATCAACCCAAGTGGTTAGCGGTATCAAACAAGGTTTATGAACAGGGATGTAGTTGTAGTAACTGATCCGTCCATATGAAATAATTATTTTCACTTATTAGAGAAAACTGAAGTTGTGTAACAAGCATATAGTCACATGACAAGACAGAAAGACAGGACAGAGAAACTAAGTAGAGATTGGTGACACAGACAGAGTAGCCCAGTATGTTTGATCAGAAGTTTCCCTAAATGCACAAACACTGCTACTTCTCCAGACACTAGGTTTCCCACTACAGAACTTCAGGCACTTAAATAAATTAGTCAGATTAGATGGCAAGAGATAAGATGTCCCAAGTTCCCCAGAGAAAATTGCGATACATTCTAGAGGTGACATCTAGCATATAACATCAAGTCTTTAATCATTATTTTAATAATCATGTAATAAATCCAGCAGACAAGTTCTGAGATTTACATAGCCTTGAAACCTTCCGAGTCTCAAAATCCAAGTAACTTCATAGTGATCTTGACATAATAGAAAAGCAAAAGTTTCACACACACACATAAACCCTGTCAAGACATGTAGACATAACTCACACAGGATCACATACCTGCAAAAAGTAACCACAGTGGACATTTAAAAATTTTTTTTCTTACCTGCTGCTGCTTCAGAACTGATGCTATCTTTAACTACACAAGCTGGACTCAGGGGCAAAACATCATCATCAAAACTGATCAGATCTCCTTCCACATCTAGTTTATTTTGCAAAGCAGGTGCTGAGGAGTTGGCTGCAGGTGACAATTCCCCCAGAGACTTTACAGCTTTTTCTTGGGCAGGTACAGAAGCCCGTGAAGGAGCAGCTATCGGTTTTAGTGAGGCCAAAGACAGGGCAGGATTTTCTGCGTAACACGACTTTTTAGGAACAAGAGGCCTTGGAGCAGGAACAGGAAATCTCTTTTGCCCATCGCTGTTTTCTGCAACAGATCCACTCCTTGCATCAAGAAAATCACTACTGCTACTTTTAACAAGGCCAGGTTTTGGCTTCTTTGGCAGTTCAGGTTTGGTTCCAACACTGCTCCCAACTGCTTCAGGCTGAGGCTGCAATTCCTTGGAAGCTGCTGATTTGCTTTCGGTCCACACATCCCAGTCTTCTGAAATTCTGCTTACGCCTGGCTTTGGAGCAACTACTGGCTTCTTTGTAGTAACGGACCTTGGGGTGAATGAACGAGGGGCAATTTCTGGCTTTTTTGCTAATCCTGAGGTATCACTAGTTCCTTGTGATTCGAAAACTTTGATCCTTGAAACAATACTATTTTGGCTCTTTTCTGTACTCATGCTGTCCGTCACCAAGTGATTGTCTAGTAAGCTGTCATCTGAAAGAGGTGACTGCTGAGCTGCCGGTTGCTGCCGTTCTGTGGTGGGCTGGTTCACTTCTTCGCCATTGTCTGTCTTACTTTCAGTACTTTTGACCACAGGTCTGAGATTGCTTCTCGATCTTGGCTTTGGCACAGGACATATCACAGCACTAGGATTTTCTTGGCACCTCTGACCTTCAGGATTTTCAAAGACTATTAAAGGATTCTCATTTTCTGAAGGAGACTTGATCAGGAGAGACGCAGAAGGCCTAGGAGGTTTAAGAGGACTCTGCCCTGCTAACAGAAAAGGTTTCAGTTACCTATTCCAGAACACTTTATTTATGTTATGGTTTGACAGCCATCAGGATGGTCAACATGATGGTTTTCATTCAGAACTTACTGATGCTTGTGAAAATGCAGTGCTCTTTCTGAAAAGATGCATGACCAAATATATGAACTCTAGGAATAAGCTGAAGATTGCCGAAATGCATGGTATCTACACATTGTGAGTTCAAAACTACTGGTTAACTTGCAGCACTGAGGGGCCTGCAAACAACATCAAGATCAAAGAAGAGTACAGTAACTTCCCCAGCTAGCTTTGCACACTTTTCAGTCTGAATGTATGACAGTGCTGCTATTTTGATTGGACATCTGAGCTCCTTAGGCCCAAAAGCTCTGACTGTAATCATGGCTGAATTGAACAGAACTTTCAGGATTTAATTATAGTCTGAATGCCATGGTAACTCTTCAGAAGAGAGGATTTTTACAGAAATTTAACTGTTATTCATATTAACTGCTGCACAGAACAATAATAGAGAACACTGAAGAGACAGAGTAAGGTTTTCATTAAGGAGAAATCCAAACCAGTCTCACCTCGACAGCCTGCAGATTCCCAGTGTGTAGGAACACTAGTTTTTACATTACTTCCTGGCAAATGGCTGATTAGTTCCTCTGGAAAGTCAGTTTGTGTTGCAGAAGTAGTGGTATGTCTAGGAGCAGCAGCATTATTGTTGTTTGTTGTATTGACTTGCACTTGATTGATTTCTTTTATCACCTGCTCATATGATGGTGGAAGCTACAAAATAGACAGATATTAATGTACATCCAGATATGATCCTTTAAAAAAAAAATTTCAAAATACTAAATTAACATATGCAGAGGAAAAGAACACTATCATAGTCTTCTATTCAATATGATGAAAGCCTAAGCAAGCAAAAACTCTGCTCCTCTCTGACTTGATTTTCTTTTTACCTTTGTAAATCAAACACGTCTCATGTAAATTCACGCTCACCTCAGCTGGAATACGTTCATTTCTCCTCCACTGAGCATGAGATGAAGCAGAAGGGAATCCTAATCCCTGAGGAGTGACAGGGCTTGCACCTGGAAACCAGGAGGATGGACGGAGGGGTTCAGCAGCAACTATTGTAATTTCAGGACGCCTGGAAATGAAGGCAAATGGGAATAATTACCTAAAACATTTAAAACCAGTTCTTTTAAGTATAAAACTCCCAGGTTTTCTCTTCATGAGAAATCAAAATAGCCCAGGTCTATTTGATTTAACCAAAGATGTTTTTCCATGACTTAAAAGCAACTTACCTGACCTTTCCAACAAACACACTTAGGCTTCTATTCAAAGCACCTAATTAAATGCCTAAGCCAGAAAGTAGGTTTATTGGCTTCAGAGAAATAATTTACATGCTTGAAGTACTTAAACACAAGCGTAACTCAATTAGATGGCAGAAGTCTTAGTCTTCACGGGATAATGAGAAGCAATCATGTGCTTGCCCTTAGCCTGCTACAGTGTGAAAACAGTAGGGTAGTTAAAACTGCTTCTGGCTGGCTACCTAAAAACCTCAGGCTACCTCAGACCTCAAGGGAAACCTCTCACCATGCTAAAGTGGGGCAGAAGCAGCCTCATGAAGCCTTTGGGACAGGGCCTATTTGCTTACAGCATCGAGTACACCAGGGACTTCCGTGACAGTGAAGGCCCCATAGGTACTACTCCCGGTTTATTACTGTACCACCTGCTTTAGAGCACAAGCTGCAGGGATGGCCCACGTTCCCAGACCGTGACTCCCAGAGCACCACTGATTCAGCTGGAGTCTCACACAACATACACTTTGAAAAGAGAGTTTTGTGAGTAGATGACACATCTGCTTACAGAAGGGTCTGCCTGCTGACAGAAATAAACCTGCAGAAGCGTAACTTCTGAAACTATTGTAAAAACATTAAAAAAAAAAAAAAGAGGGGTACAGTTCCTTCACATCTGAAATAATGGCAGACTCAGTTCACCAGCTATCCAGGCTGGTGACCTCTTTTCTCAGTGCTCTTTGAGAAACTGAAAAGGAACCCTGAAAGTGTGCTTATTTTCATTGTGAAGTGATCCTGTAAATAGATGTCAGGAAAAGAAAACAGTTCTGCAGAGGTTTGACGGTTGGTTGCATTCTCTTTTTGAAGATACGTAAAAAAGTTGATGAGAAAACTCCTCAAACTCTTAACCTTCTCTGTGCTTAAGAATCATGGTATTTCTATTTTATTCCAAGTCTATTTTATTTTTAAACACACTAAGGATAGAGAAAAGGAAAAAAAACAAAACTAGAGGAGACCTAATTGCAATATAAATAACAGCATCGTACCTTCTATCCCTCTGTTGTTCACTATGGCTAGAGGTCCGAGAAGCTATTTAAAGAAAAGAAACAATAGTTTTAAAAAGGTTAAAATACACTGTCACAGCAACATAATGAGTATAACAGCAGAGCTCTTACCAATCCACTATCAACGAAATGCAGAACACAGAGCATCTGATCATAAATTCCAGATTTTAAGAGTGGCCAAGTTTAAAAAAAAAATTATTTGCATTAAATATGAGACGCTTTTAACAGGTTTAGGGTGCAGGTTTATAGTCATTTAAAGTCACTCTATGTCGAAGTTACCACCAAGACATATTGTCCTGTCCCCTGTATTCTTCCTTGCCTAAGTTCTTGCCTTCTGCACTGTGGTAACCCTAGAGCTGAAACTTTACCTTAGTTAAAACAATACATGAATAAAGCAACAAGAAGTGTTAAACATGTCTGACTTCTCCTTCTGATGGATCATTTCTGAGATGTCCTCTTTAATCTTTTTTTAATGTCTCTTTCTGTTCATTTTTATAGATGGGAAAGGCACTAAGGCACACCTAAGAAGGTATTTCATCCTCCTGTATATAAAGAGAAAAAATTAAATGTTCCCAGCTAGATATTTGCTAAAGTTTAATCATTTGTGGATTAAAAGTTAGAAACATGTCTCTTTTTTTCAAACTACGTGTTTTAAGTCACATAAAACAAGCAAATCCTGACCTCTTCATTTTTCTGGTTTTGCCATATTTACATTCAAATAATTTTTTTTTTTTCAATGGCCACATTATATTTTCACTTGGATTTCCTTAGAGAGAAAAGAAAATTATCCAAGGGACAAATTTTTGCATAGCAAGTGCAATTCAGGAAGTGGTAGAATCTTATTGTGCAACAGCCGACATTATGCTGTCTCTGTCCCGTGCCATCACAGCACCATTAGCCGAAATCAGCCAAGCACACTTGATCCAACAGTCGCACAGTGTTGTGTCACACATACCTCTTCGACAGGGCATTTTGGATGTGCACTATTCATGAATGCTAAAGGAAAAAAAGAAGGGGTTACAGAAGACAAAGAGGAGGTGAAGGAGATCAAACCAAGGCTTCAGAGTGCCAGAAACCATTATCAAATGGGTTAGTCACGCAAGGAGAGTGCATGTGCCAGCGTTGCAAGGAGCCAATTGTAACGTCTATTAACCAGTAGTGTCTTAAAACGGAAAATAAAATTAGATTTTATTTCTAGCTGCATGCCAATTTGAACAATGACTGTTCAGAAGTTTCCCTTGCAATAAATTAACCATGAAGACTATAAATGAACATGGAAATGTCCACTGTATGGCTCAACAAGGAACCACTGTAGGAATGAGGAGAGGGAAATCAAATCTCTTTGAAAGCTTTTTCAGCTTAAAATCATGGTTTATATGGGTCTGCCCTTTTTACCTCCCAAAAATAATGGTTTACACTGACAAGTTAATACAGATGCAAAAAAGCCTAGGATCCCATAATTTATACTCTCACCTATCAAAGAGATATGGACAGGGAAGTTGAACCTAGTAAGAGGCACACCTCAAACTTTTGTGTATGACTGCACCTCTTCTAAACAAGTTCTGTAAAAATTGTTTGGCTAAGATAAGTAAATATAAATCCCCTACACCTCACCTTCACTTTCTTCTTCAGAGATCTTAACACAGCATTGACCTAACACACACACTGGAAGAAAAACACTCAAACTGAATTAAACCAACCAAACCCAAAATTACTTTTGCAAAGAGGATGGAAGAAAGTGTTTGTTTGGTAAATGTTTTCAATACAAACGCTTGGGTTATGGCTGAATTACAATGATAAGGGCATGAAAAATAAAAGCTAATTAATGAGGAATGTAAAACTGAATTGACAGACCTGTCACCTTATTTCATTATTTCTTCATTTCTAAGTAAATTCTACATGCTGTTTTCTCCTGTGAGATTCTAAATGTGCTTCTATTTATCAAAATTACTAAAACAAATAGGAAAAACCTAAAAGCAGTTTGAAATACCTTTTTCATTTCTTAACATAGGCCAAAAAAAATGCAGTGAGGTATTTATGTAATCCATCAAACTCCAAATTTCAAGTGAAAACAACACATTTACAATATTTATATAAAATAACTTTACTAGTAGATATAAATATGTCTCTTTAAAAGGACTAATATCCAAGCCATCACATATTTTTTCAGAATGTGCTCATTCTGCTTGGAAAAAAAAATCTCCCAGGCATTTATGGAATCAAGTTACTTCCATGTGTATAAACATTTAATATAAACATTTATTTTTTAATGACAGTGACAAAGTTCTTCCCTCCTTCCATCAACATCTCCTCTCTTTTTGCTGTCACATTCTTTTTACAACCACACTTTTAGAACTTGTTTTTTTTGGGGGGGACCTCTTTAGAGGATTTAAATCCACAGTAGAAGCAGAGGTGAAATCTACTGCATCTTCTGCTCTCAGATATTCCACAAATGCTAGAAAAAAGAAAATATAAACTTTCTAAATAATCCTTGCCCCCAGACTTGCAGGGGGTTTATTCCTTTACCATTTCAAACAAAAGAATTTAAATTAAGAAGTGTATGAAAGAAGACATGAATTGGTAAAATATGGTACACACCTGAGTTGAAAACACAAGAAAAAAACCTGCAGCTATTTTTCTGGCCTTGTGGTCTTTCAATCTTCTAAGTTTATACTTCATTCCCTTTGTGGATTGCCTTGAAAAAGCATGCTACTAATTTTTGCCTCGTATTTGAAATTATGACAGCTTTAAGATTTGAAAAACCTTTCTTCCATCAGGGGAGTCAATGGAAATGTATTTCAGTGCTGGTTTGTACACTGGGAACTGAAAACAGTTGGATTCTCAACTTCTACACTAAGAAACAGTCAGAGTGAGAATTACTGACCTTTCTAGAAGATTATGCTTAGGAGTATTTAAATAAGAGGTAAGAAAAGAAGTTACAGAAGGAGTGAGAGAGGAAAATCTCAGTGTACAAAATCCCTACTTCTTCACCTTATAACTTTTTTGGTCTTGAGTGAAGAAAAAAAAATCAAATCAACCCATAACATCGTCACTATTTATTTCTGGTAGTGTCAATGAGGCATTTAAATGTGTTTGACCTAGTATAACAGAATTTAAACAAGGATTAATGGTAATACTGTAAATAGAGGCCAGATCAGTGACTTACAGATTCATCTTTTGTACATATTTCTTACAAGCACTACTTAGTGGGCTTTTATCCATTATTTTTAAAAGTGCAGAGGTAAAGGGTACTCTATTTGTGCTGTATACTTATGTTTCAAAAATTTTTCCCCTACTGTTTCTTCTCTGGGTCCTGCTGTTCAAGTGCAGTTAATATGTCACTCATATTTGAAAAACACAAAGATTATGGTGCAGGGGGGCATTTTAAGCAATGGGATCAAAATGCCTGTGTAAGTACAACCACCATTACACCACAAACCCATAAACTTTGATGCTACAGACAAGCTGGTGGCAATAGAAGTCTGACATGCAGATTTGAGCCTTTGGAAAATTGCTGAGCTAGAATTTACAGTATTTCAGGCAACTTTTTCAGGAAATATAGAAGCAACTGAAGTTTATCACAGATTTGGTCAGAGATAACGTTCTGATGTGAGCTTTGAGAGTGCTTCCACAATATTACTCTGCATAACAATATTTGCATGCTCTCTTTGCATAGCAAATCTCTATGAAATACTGAACAGTTTTGTCATTGCAGAGTGCTTTAAAAGAAAGTTTCATTTTGCATTAAAGAATGAAAATATACCCTCAAATAGCCCAAGTCTTTCTACAACAATGATGTATGCTAATATTTAAAACCACACCTTCTTTGAATTCTTTGTAACACCAGATTAGACATTTCTACCATCAATCCTATGAAACAGGTAGACTATTAGACTGCAAAGTTATTTATTTCCCTATATAGATGCCTAGGAATAAAGTTTATTCAATATAATACCGCAAAGAGAGCCTCCAGAGTGGGCAAACACTCCCTCCCTCCCCTACAAAGTAATCCACTTAGAAGAGCTGACAGAATGATTCCATGCAAGAGGCCATGTTTCCAGTCTTTGCAGTATCAAAGTTGTTACATGGCCACAGAGGTCCTTCTTCAGGAAACACTAAAAGGACCAGAAAATCCTCAAGCCAAAACCAGAAAAAAAATACTTGATTTTGACCAAGATCTGATTAGACTATTTCTGTAGATGTGGAGGTTCAAACTAATTAAAATTTTTCATGCATCCCTGAAGTAAGAGAGTTGAAGTTTTTCTCTCAAACTGTTTCTTGGCACAAGGGGGAGGTCTTGCTCCTTTTCTCCTAGTTCTGTTTCCAGGCACCTCGGGGAAATGTTAGGTTGTCTGATGTTAGAGCTGGGCTGATTTAACGCTTGAATGTAGCTAAAGAGATGGCAATGCCCAATTCCCCTTCCAAACATGGATTTTTGTCTCCTCTTGAATGAACATTAGCACTCATATGACCCCACAGTGAGTTCAGAGTGTTAAATGAAAAAAATAAGCACTGTCTGTATGCTTTTCGTCCTGTTTAATCTCCTTTAACCTGCTCACCTTGGGCTCAGACCACCAGAAGCAGAGGGGAAGGAACGTGCCACCCCCAACGGCCGTCTCTATTTCCTGCCTCTGCTTCCTGGCTCCAGTGCTCTGTCCTGCTTCAGGGAGGGAACGGATCAAAAAAAAATAATGTAAGGGGTAACAGGGATTCCTCTTCCCACCCCCAGTGTGGTCATATGCCCTTTTCACAGCTGATCTAACTGCTGGGATCAATAGAGGCTGGCACTGCTGCTGAATAAAATCTTCATAACTACACCCTGTAGTTTCACTCAAATTGGACAATCATGATTTATGAAGGCACTTCATTCCTTCCTACACCTTTACTTGGGCTGTATGTTCCTGCCTCTGCACCATTCCCTGCACTATGCCAGCCCAAATGTTTGTGCAGATGGGGAAGAGAATGAGGTCACGGAATTGATCTGGTTGGGAAAATGTGGGAGCCAAAAGAACCTAAGAAGCCCCCAAGCAAAACAAACAAAAATGAAAAACAAACCAAACCCACAGCCAAGAATGGCTGCAAAACTGCCAAATGGAAAGCCACAGCCTCAGAGTGTATACAAGCTGTTACACGTCCTTCATTCAGCCACATATTTGCTTAGGACAGAATGAGAATAGAGCAAGCCTACAGGTTATTCCAACATTTTAGGGTAAGGGACTTGCTTCTGTAGCCCTGCTCCTTAACAACACCCTGTTCTGGATGAGGGGAGAAGCGAATGAAAACACTGTTCCCCTTTGTTTCACTGCTGCAGCACTTGGCTTGCCTCTTTTTACTTCCTTTGGCATTCTTGCGCATGTTGCTGCGCTGGCGTCAATGGAAATAGTTTTGCTGATTTTAGTTGGATCTGGATTAAGTGGTGTGTCCTGGCCTGAGACCATCATATTCCAGGGTACCTTTTGATGAGTTGAGATTAAAAGACTACTCCTGAGCAGATCCCATGTTTACATGCTTGCTTTCTTCAAGTTACATTGGGCTCTTTTCTGAATTCTATGGAATGATCAAACAACTGAAAATGACACTATCTTTCTGTGCAGAGTTGTAGTCAGAGTGACAAAGGAAAATAAACCCTCCTTCTCTTCGGCCACAAGACAGAGAGAGACTTATCAATACAAAGTGATACGCAGCATTGTCCACAGGTGGGTAAGTTGAAACCCTGCACATACCTACCATGTTTCTTGAAAATTTGGGAATAACAGTCCACAAAAGCTTTGATTAAGAACTAAAGATAGATTTCTAATTCCTTTAGGGATATGCACTTTTCCAGATAATACCATAGCTTTTCCGTTTTAATGTCAAGGGGAGTTTGGAATTATTGTGTCCATTTTAATTTACATCCATCCACAGGATTGCTTACTGGCATACAAAGAACTATAGTTTCATATACAATGCCTTGCTATGTGCATGGATATTTCTTTTGCTAGCTTATTATCTGAATAATTCACATGGTACTTGTATTCATCATAGCTCTTCACATATTAATATTAATAAGTAAACAGCACATGAGCCACAGCTTCCTGACTAGATTTTTACTTGATTATGCCTCAAAACAAAGTATCATTTGCTACTATATTTTCAAAAACACAGATATCAAATGCCTAATGATTTAGATGGCGTCTCACTTAGGTGAGGTACTGGGGCTTTGGCAGTCTGAATCAATTTCTGACTCTACCACAAAAGGCCCTCTGTGATCTGCTGCTCTCTGTTTTCCAATTTCCATCCATGGCAGCAACAGCACACATAAAGTGTTGCATTTTAACTACAGCATCATGCAGACTTGCTCCAAGTAAAGCTTTCATGATGTCTTTTCACTACCTCCAATCTAATCCATACTAATGAGTCCCTGACTAATAGGTCCAGGAGAAACAGATCAGTAGTATATACACTAATTTATTTTTCCCCATAGCAGAATCCTTAGGGTTGTTTCATTAATACGAAATTGGAGTCCTGGACAGAAAGGAAATAAAAATGAAAAGTGGAAGAAAGAAACGGTATAAAACACTTTGAAAGATGCAGCTGAAGAAATTCTCTGCCTGGCAATATCATGAGCAGGGAAAAGGGAAACAGAGTTCAATGACAAAATCAAGTTTGGTCTTTCATTCAAGATTTATAAACAATTTTTTGTTTTCCAAAATAAGCCCATTACATGAGTATAATCCTGTCCCCAGAACAGTCAGTGAGCAGCTGCTGCAGATTTCTACGAAAATAAAACAATTTTCTGTTTTGTCAAATGAACTAAAAATTGGGCACATGTAACCCAAGCTCTTCAGAGATGAATCACATCTGTGCACAGAGGCATTAGTGGACAAATATGAGAATGTTACTAACTGGAAATAAGGAACAGCCCATCAGCAAAGCAAAGAGATGGTCTAAAAATAAAAAGAGAGAGAAAGAAATTACAGACCCCCAGAGCCTGCTAGCTACTTTGTTTTCACATACAAAGTTAAACAGTTACTAAAAAGAAAGATGTATCAATATTACAATATTATAGTTTTCAAGAAACAGGAAAAGTAGACTTACATCTCTTGATTGCTGCTCTTATGGATGACAAAGGTCCTTGGCTTAATGGAGAAAAAATTATTACAACATGGTTAATGTCTCAAAGAGGAAACAATAAAGTAACATCATGCAGAAATTCCCCATATATTGTAAAGGGTTTGCCAAACCCATTTTTCCCCTACGTTGTTATCGTACAAAAACTTATCCAAAACTCCTGGAGTAAACAACCATACCCAACCCCTTCTAATGAAAACCAGTTTACAGCTTAGCTTCATGACTCTGCAAAGATAGAAAGCCTATTATTAAATGCATTATTTCTCTCAATTGTGTGCTGAAGCTCATGTTCTGTTTTCTGTGGGCACGCATATTCGCAGATTATAAGCATTTAATGACTCAAAATTCTCAGAAATAAATAAAACTTACACAGCCAAGTAAAAACCTACCCTCTGCTAAATATTTTCAACAATTACTTAACAACTTGTCTTCTCTTTCAGTTGAGATTGCATTTTTCAGTAATAACTTGGTGGGTGGGGTTAGACAGGAAGACAACATGACGAAAAATCTGTTGATGCACAAGGATAGAAAAATGTTTCCTTTTGCCAACTCATCTGTTTTCTTGGTAAGACTAAGGTTTCTGATGCGTCTCTTCAGAATGTCTTATTTAACAGATACAGCAGTCTTACTATTTTTGCAGGTAAAAATCAAATCTAATTTGGGATTACCACTTTCAGAAATGTTGCCAACTTGAAGAACATGGTATTAATAATCCTCTACTTTGTGCAAAGCTACAGAGGAGATTAAAAAAAACAAATGAACACAACAAACAACTAGTTCAGAAAAAAATGTGGTTTTTTTCCTCTTTTCTTCTTCTTTTTTTTTTTTTTTACCACAAGAGGTAAAGATACTTATTGGTGAGAAGCTTCTGGAAGTGCTGAATAGTCTTTTTAAAGGCTGAAAATAAATCAACTATGTCTGGTTCAAATTAATACAATATCCTAATTACAAAACAAAGGTATACTAATCCAGCCTTTTCCAGAAACATTCTACCACCAGACTTCATCAGCAGTAGAACAGCAGGAATGTTAGTACAGGGAGGGCATTAGCATTTTAACTCTGCTCTCCCTCTGCCTGCAGCAGGCAGTGCAGCACACCAACTCCGTCAGGGCTCAGTTTAGCTCCACGTGCACATGATGGCTGCAATTACTCCAGTGGGATGAAGAACAGGGGGATTTGGAGGAGAGAAGAAAGAGACAGTCAAAAAGGATGTGGATGAAAAACGGCCTCCCTCTACAGTCATTCTGGAAACTAATTAAGACTAGAAATGAATGTTGCTCTGATTGAACTGTTTTCTGAAATAGTCTGGCTAGTCTAGGATAAACAATGCCTGTTCGTCTGGTTTCAGAAACAGTTCAAATGCGGCTTGGCCCCAATCCACACTGCTAGCAAAGCTGCATTAGAAAACATTTCTATCAGTCTTATTTCACTGTCCGTTCTCAGCAGAAAAGGGTTCTAATTTTTCTTCAAAGTGTCCCATCATAATACAGCCTTATCTTTAAGAAACACTTTCAGTTGTGTGTTCCTCACAGATGTACCCCAGACTCCTTTTTTAGTTTCTTGTATCCCAAGTGTCTTGCTTTTGGATGTTCATTTTTGAAGCTTTATTCTTCTGCTTTTGTTTCTAACTACAACTTTTAGGATTTTAATTTAATCATATTCAGTATCATGCAGGAAGGACACCAAAGTCTGGTAACATGAATCTAAAATCTTCTGGAGCAGCAATAACTTTCTATACTCAGAATTCAAGATTTACCTAAGTTTTATAGGCAGAAATTAGAAAACCTATAAAGTATGCATATTCAAGTATCAGTAAGAATGAATAGGACCATGTTAAGTTTCTTTCTTCCACTAGCAAAAGCCCTTAGACCCACTGCAATTTGCCTTGGAATCTGATAAGCACTTTCCTATACAAGCAAGTATTTTTGGCTAGAAATCATACGAGTCATCATGTAGACACAAGTTCAAGCTTTCCATGTGACATGAGGACCAAAAGCATACAGAAAACATTTTTAAAATCAAAATGCAAAGAAGAAGCAAAACCTCTCAGGAAACCAACGTATTGAAGTATGGATATATCAAGAGCAAGGCAGTTCAAGTATGTAACTATCTGTGTAATTTAGAACCCAGGATAACGTGGTTCTGTTAGAAAATTTATGAGCTCACAGGCAAAACAAGCTGTTAACAGACAGTTTTTCTTTTCCACTTTCCATTAACAGGTCACCCATCAACAACCTTTTGGCACAGCACTACGTTTCCTATCCCAAGGAGAGTTTGATTCACATCTAGCTTACAATTACTTCAACCCTTTAAAAACTTGGAAATGCGAGGGGATGCATTATTTTTTTTCCCCATGAAGCCCTGTAAAGGAACTACAAACTTCATGACTTTGTTATATACTAAAGCCCAGTAACTTCAGTAAGATGCTACTCTTGGGGCAACGGGGGATTTTGCCCATACCTTATGCTGAGCTAACCCCTCCCTGCTCTACAGACAACAATTTCTGGACTCTTACCCTGTCATGCAAAGAGAGAAGTGATAAGGTTGCTAACATCCACCTTTATTCCACAGTTAATGACATGTTTTCTCTCAAGCCATCCAAACAATTAACATAACCAAATCAAATTTAATTCTCCTATTTGATGAGTTAGGAGCTGCACCAATTACTGTACTGCATGGTCCTTGCCTCTTTCCCACCTCCTCCTCCTGTCCATAAGGCACGGCAATGAACCAGAGGGCAGAGAAAATCCTCACAAATACACATGCCGAGGAAAAAAATTAATCCACATGGGACCAGGATCAGAGTCCTGGTCCCAGTGTGACTCCCCCAACAGACCTGAGGGGACAGTATGCCAACCACTAGCCCCTGGGGGTGAGGGACAGCAGCTCCTCTGTTGCCCTGCAATGTACACAAGCAAAGTCCAAACTTACGTTGCTGGAAGAAAACAGTGCGGAGAGCAGGAAGTTTCAGAGCATTTAAGACTCTGATAAACATTAGCTCCAACAACACCACAGTCATATCTAATACGGAACAAGTAAAGCTGCAAACCATTCATTCATCCCTATCCCCCTCCCCTTCCCAATTTAGCATGCAGGAGAGCAACTCCTCTGACATAAGCACATTTATCCAAGACCTTGCTCACTATTAAATTAAAGCACAAACTTTGTTTCATTTCCAGCTATGGCAGAAGCTTTACGGAGCTTCCCCTGCCAGCCCCTCAAACCCACCTCTGTCTGGTCCTTCGTGCACCCAGACAAACCCAGTCAGTAGGCTCAGAGGGGATCTGTAAGTAGCTGTGCCAGCTATGCTGAAAGCAGTTGGGTACTTTAAGTTGACAGCAATATGAGAAGGGCCGTCTGAAAGATAAAGAACCTGGAGTGGTGTGTTTGAACCTACTCCCTCTTCCTCGGCAGGCTTTATTCTGGGTTTCAAGGACGGGTTTTCTAAATACAAATACTTGAGGAAAATGTTTCAAAAGCCTACTTTAGGTCTGCGCATTAGAGAAACAAAATTGCCGCAAACTAGACTGGTCAAAGAGTTGTAAACACTTTTTTTAGCAGAGCAAGTGCAATTACTGTGCATAAACCAGGGTCTCTCCCTCATTAGGGGCTCTGCTTCGACACTTACTTGACTGAGCAGTGTCTCTCTTCAAATGCAACTCCAGGGTAGCTACAGTATTTCTCAAAGGCCCACTCCTGCAGGGTGACTCCTGACCCAACACAGCGACTGTGGGACTGTCACTCACCTCGACAGTCCCTGCAGAGCTGAGGAGGAGAGGTGCTGTTGAAGTGGAATAAAGCTCAAATCACACAGGCATCTCTGAGTGAGCAGGCAGGGATTTGTCTGTCCAGAGCAGGACAGCTACCTAAGCAAAGAGGCCAGGAGGTTCTGGACTACCTTTTCACCCACCTGTCTTTTAGCTGTTTCCGGAGCACCAGTGCCTGGATCCAGCCCAGCCAAGGGCACCCCACAGACATGTTCCTACCAGCTGGCTGATGGTGAGGCAGCTCTGCTGCTGACTGCAAACAGGCACAGGAGCGCTGGACTTTGCCTACCCCTGGAGAGCACAGGCAGGACTGGCAGGTGACTGCTCCCTTCCTGTCTGCGAGCATACCCACAAACACCTAGGGAAGGTCTCCCCAAGCTATCTACAGTCTTCTGCTCCACAGGTTGTGGTACTGCTTGGGATATTCCCAAGCTACCATCCTGTCCCAGCATCTCTCCTTCATCTACTTCCACCACTCTCCTATTGGCTTGCATGGGATTCTCAGCAAGAATTGGGCAGTCCTCCATATTGCCTGCTCCTTTTATCAGAACAAGGACCTTTGGTTTATTTATCTAAACTGACATAACAATTAATATTCTATGGGAAAACTGATTGCACTGCTCTCAGACATTGCTGTAGAAATACACAGAAGCCTGGAGAGAAAAAAAGAGCTAACAAAAAAAATAATGAAAAAGAATGATCACTTGTTCTAAAATATTAATATTCTGAAGCATCTATTCCAAAGTCTCAAAATTTACCCATTATGTCAAGTTATATGAAGGTTTCATATAGCATCAGTCCTTAGGTTCACATACGCATGGAGAAGTTCCATGTATTTCTAATTGTGATGGTTATTGACCCTATCTTATACACACAGGCACACAGAGTAGAAAGAACTCAAATGTTGCTATTTTTAATGTCTTGTGACTTCTTCGAATGTGAGCCAAGAATTTTAAAATAGCTAATGCTGAAATTACTGTGAAGCAAACCACTAATTTAATAAAAGGCATCATATATTCCTCTCAGTTACTTTAGAAATCATGCCATCTTTATAACAGCCAGTGTACTACAGTGTAACATTTTAAAAACCTATTAGAAGACATTATTCTAAATACAAAATGTTTAAAATGTCACGTAAATGATTGCACTGCAGACTGAGTCACAGAAAGATGTTAACGATTTTATAGCTAAATTGAGGGTGGTACAAAAGATCAGATTCCTCACCACTTGCAGATCAACGACAGATCTATTAGTTCAACCAAAAAGCTCCTAAAGTGAGAACAGAAGGCTCACAACTATCCCAAATTCATGATGTGCATGCTGTAGACAGAACTATATTAATCCTGTGGATTAAATGAATCTGCACTGAAAATGTATCCACATGATCAGCCTCTTCAATGCCTCCGCTGCAGAGGAGTCCCAGTCCCCCAGCTGATATGTGTAAATTAGCTCACATGGCACATGGAGCCCAGGTGCAGTTTCCCCATTAGTGTAAGAGAAGCGGATACTGCACAGCCAATAGTCCCACCTGCCCCAAGCTCGCCATTTCCACCAGCTTTCTTTTGTTGGTGCTGGCATGGTCACAAGTCTGCTTGATCAGCCATGTGATTTTGTTAACAACAAACAATCCCATCCCAAATATCCTGATTAGTTTTCAGCCAGACAGGCCAACTGCTCCAGCTGGCTGCAGAGCCACACAAGCATCAGGGTGGCACTGGGGAAGCAATAGAAGCAGGCAGACAGGCAGGCCAGCAGCAGTCCTTGGGGTAAGCAGCTCAGTCTCTACTCACAAAAACAAACCTTAAGTCTATGACTCTGCAGCTAATCTGACAGCAAATCACCAAATGCTGGTTATCCCTCATGTCAGCCGTTCTTCTCATCCTTCAGTATCAGTTTGCTACTGAAAAACTCTCTCATTTTTTTTTCCTGTTAGTGTTGGTCATCCATATCGGCACACTAGATCAGACAGGTACTAGAAAAACACAGTTGGCAGCAGCCAGGCACCACAGTGGTCTTTCTGTAAAATCAAGATGCACTTGCATGTTCTCTGCTAAATCATGGGGTATTGTCATGGCCCTGGGGATACAGCAGGCTAATAAAGATCTAGTCACCTAAGAAATCACAAACTCAATAGTATGGATCTGGTAATCTAGGAAATTAAGACTTACCCTCGTACAATTTTACTTCTCTCTTGGGTCCAGCCCCAAAGGCAAGTAATCCTGAACCAGTAATTAAGTCCAGCGACAATTCAATCCTCATCAATATGCTGAGGATGTCTACTTCTGCATCACTTAATGAATGCTGCAACTGTGACTTCCCACTGTCTGGACAACTGAGGATGTAGTTAAGAAGCAGCTAAAATCCAGCTGCTCTGCTAATTAAAACAGCTCATGTTGATCAGCATAGGGAAATCCTTCCAGGAATTGCTCTCTAGCTGTTTCTTCAACCACTTATTACATATTCATGTGTCTGTCACTGTCATACTTGGGGATTGTATTTCAGCAACTGAACCTTCAATTTTAAGGCAGAACACAGGCAAGAAGTCAAAGCAAATCATGGCAGCAAATGATAACATTTCACACTTCGATTCCCGCAGCAACCTAGAAGTCATGAGGTTACAACAGCTTCCACGCTTAATAACCCAGCTTAGATCTTAAAGCTGAAACACCTCTGAAATTTTTTGTCAATCAGAGTCACTCAGCTCATGTGCAGCCTGAACTAACTCCTTCCTGATCCAGAGCTACAGATATGCCAGCTAGATTTCCACAAGCATTTTCTTTCAGTCAACAACCTGAGCTGAACTGCTCCTTGCCCCATTATGGCTGTACAAACATGCCCATTCCAGAAACACAAATCCTTAGAGCGTGATTCAGGTCATTCTCAGTTTTCATTGTATATTGACTGATTCTATCTCCCAATAAAATGTACATGACAAGGAAGACTTTGGCCTTCCTGGAACAGCTAAAAAGATTCCCTACTATGCCATCTATCAACATATTTTTACTCACTGCTGTGATGAGACTGCTTGTATGTTTTGATTGAAATCAGTAAATAGTATTTATGCTTTAATAACAATTTAACCTTGGTAGTAAATAATTATACCAGTAGAAAGCACCTATAATTGTAATAATAGCATAATTGCAATGTAACACTGTAAATGTAAATGCAAGTATTACTGAATTGTCGTAGTGATAAGTGACAGGACATTTGGGCCCGGATAGCAATATATTCAGACACAAAAATAAGGATTAAAAAATGGAAGGGAAGAACTGGCTCTTTTAGATACAACAATTTAGCTGTAAACTGCAGCTTCTTCTGATGGAAATTCTTTACCATTAAAAGTCTTATGTAGTTTCTGCATTTGCACATGGGGAAAGATGACAGTGCCCTACTTCTACAGTTAAAAAGTACAAATTAGAGCTTATTTCTGAAGAATGGTGCTTTGATTCAATTATTTGCAGTTACATTTCAGTCAGTAAATCAAAGCCCCCTTTAGCCACTGACAGGACATTCTGCTGGCTTCCTGTATTTCTGGACATCAAATACAACCTGGTGGCTGAATGAGCTCCAGAACCTTTGTAATTGGCATCACAGATGAATAAAACCGGGCTAAATCATGAAGGATGGAGCAGGACAAAGGCATAAAGAAAACCTGCAGATCTGGATCTACAGGATTCAGGATATCTTTACAGGACTTTAACTATTATAAAGTATTGATATTAGATTTTCTTCAAATAGTTTCTGTATTTTATAGAACATACAAGTATAGTGTTAAGATTAAAGTTTTGTAAAGGGGAAAAGTGGTATGTCAATGTCCTGATCTGACCAGAAATATTAATAATGATTACTAACAAAACAGATAACATTTCCCTTGCAGCAGAGAGTATCTTAAAACTCTACTGAACCAGTTATCTGCTGATAAGCAAAGAGAAAACAATAGGGGATGGGTGGGGGAAAATCACCCAAAGAAATTAAAAGATGGGTGTATTTGGGCTGGCCTTACGAAAACATAGATGCTGACAAGCTTGGGAATAGAAACAAAATCAGAGCAAGGCTCCAGAGAAGAATGAGCAGAAACTAAAGGGCGTTGACTGCGAGGGTGAGAACTCAGCAGGACCCAGAGGATGCAGATGCTGAGGGTGAGGAATCCAGCAGAGAAAGCTCAGGTGCTTGCAAGTATACAGACTTCAAAGACATCAGAGCAGTAATCAGACTGAAGGAACAAGGCATAAGTGTTTCTTATTTTGCCTAGATCTGTTTGTTTCCTGTGTAAAAATAATCATTAAAATATAGGCCTGTTTCTTCAATTATTGTGCATCCTTTAAAGAGGAAACTAGAGTATAAGAAAGGAGTTCCTGGGGAATCTTCAGGCATCTAAGGCCTCTGACAGGAGTCTCACTTTCCAGGAACAGTACCAAGTAGCTTCTACACTCAGCAGTTGAAATAGTATCTGGATCCTATCTAGTCAGAGATTAACAGCACATGATTCAAGCACAGTAATACAAAAGTCAGCCATTTGAGAAGTACCTAAAATGTAAAGTTCAACCTAACCTACGGAACTGGGATTATGAGAAGTGTACAGTGCTGGTGTGATCTCAGTGCCATAAAAGCAGTTGAGCACCTTTGAGAATTTCAAAGTTCGACAACTGCCAATGCTGAGCTCTTTGACACGTCCCATTCCATAGGATTTCTGTGCTCCTTTAGTCTAATTCAACTTCTTCATAGGACAGCCAAGTCAGGTAAGCAGCATGAAATGTGCTGGAGGTTAAGCTTTAGTTGAGTGAGGAAATAAAAGGAATTTCCTCATTGTTTTAATTATAGTTGCATATTGAGAGCAAGGGCATTTGTTGTGAAGGGACAGTCTACAAGACAGAAATATTAATACATACGCATCAAACATAGTGAAGTCTTAATTCAGTGCTTAAAAATGAGAAATAAAAAACCAAAAACCCCTCCACACTGTAGATGTGACCCAACAGCCAAAAGCTGTGCTTAAGAATACTCCAAGGTCATCTGTATAAAGAAACATACTGGCCATTTATACTTCTAAATAAAATACATCACGTAACAAGCAGCAGAAACACTAATTTTCAACCTTCCACATTAAAGCCTCACAAAAGTAAAACTATCTTCATGCGTGATCACGTCTTGTTCCAATGTACTGCTGACTCACACAGTTACACCCTACAGTACATGTCACCCATGAACTTATAACAGTGGCCCTTACAGAATGCACAGTGCACAGAAATTGTAAAATAAAATCTCATAACCACACCCTTCACTGGACCTGTCTTTCCAGAAAGTGGCCTGCATGCAGCTCAGTCAGAGAAATGTCATGTTTGCTTATACACTCCTCCCCTGCCCTTCCTGAAATGCTTCCTTTTCTTCTATACCACAGATATTGACAGAGCTTTTGGATACAAAATACAGAAAATGATTCACCAGAAACTTGCACTACACAACAACAAACCATACATTCATATATCTGTAGGTCTGCAATGTTAACCTCTGAGTTTAAATTTGACCTTAAACTTCAGTCCTTTTTATACATTCAAGAACAATCCAGCAACTCTGAGATTAAGCTCAACCATTCCTGAAGATAGGCGTAAAGATTATTTTTCAAGACTCTTATTTCTGATTGTACAAGGATGTTGGTAAGCTTTAGTCTATAGGCAAAGTTAATACCTTCGCTAGCCCAAGGTGGGTAAAAGCAATCAACTTCATACATACTCTAATTCTTTTCCAAGGGTGAAATAGAAGCATCAACCAATAGAGACAAAGAGCTCTATTGATTTTTAGGTGTGATTTTAAAATCTCACCTACAAAACCTGCATCTATCCCACATTGCAAAACCCTGACAGGTGGGAAGAGCACTGAATTTGCTGTAAGAACACTCAGCGTACCTACCTCAACAACTTAGAGAAGGTCTTTAACCTCTTGGGACACTTCTCCAGTGAAACAGATGTCATCTTTGAGGAAGTCACCAAGCAAACGTACTACAAGACAAAAGGAACTTCCTCCACCCTCAGTCATATATCCTGGCTGTCTTACAACATCATAGAGCTCAAATTATATGGCAAATCAGTAAATACTGCAGCCTCTAATGGATGATTATAGCTTGGAAGAAATAATCACTATCATCACCTTTCGCCACTCAACTAAATTTAGCTTCAGAAACAAAACACCTTGTAGAACAGATTGAACCAGACCTTGCTGGAGCAACAGCCATAAGAAGTACCTTGCTCGAACATTACACAGCCACAGAAATCAATGCCCCTCCCTCACCTGTAAGTATCCCTCAAACACATGGCTCTATCACATGCTCCTCCACGCTCTTCAATCAATACACCATATGTCATCAGGTAAATTAGGCAGAGGAAATTGAAGAGCCACAAAGTATCAGCCTACACTTTTCTGTGACTGAAAAAACAGAAAAACCAAGGACCAGTGGGGTTAACCTTCTCTCATAACAATCACTTAATCTCTGACCTCTAACCCTTGATCCCTAATATTTACAAAGCGAGGCACAGTAAATAAAATTTTACTTGTTTTTTTTCTTTTTTTTTTTTTTTCCATTTCCAGTGCAGCTTAAAGGCTCTGGATTCAGATAACATAAGAAGGTAATTTCTCCAACCTCCACTCTCAGGGATGCCCTTAATTCCAAAGGCAGTAAATCATTCCTGTCCTTTTTCTCACATTAGTCAACAACCTTTTCTCGTTCTCCCCCTGCTAACACGCCTCCAGGCCTCCAAAAGTAATAGTGACCTTTTCCTTAAGACTGCCTAATTGATTAACATAATCTATTTAAAACTTGAACACCAGCATTTTAACTTTCTCAAGAAGCAACAAAGCTATAGGGAATGACAGCTCAGTATCTTACACTACAGAACGTAGAAAGCATTACATAAAACTAGCAGACACCAAGCTCAAAAGAGCCAAAGAGACTTTTCAACAGGCAACATGAGGTTAAGCTGTGGCACTGCTTGCCATGACACACTACAGGTGCTAAAAGTGCACATGAATTCCAAAAAACCTAAAGAAAACCCGTCATTGCCTAATAAATACAAAACATCATCTCTCTCAGAGGCCACAAGCCACACAAATCTGGGTGCTGACAGAATGCATGGGTTTCTTCCTCATCTTCCTCCTTAGGCTTCTACTTCACACAAAAGCAAAGACAGAATACTGGAATAGGTGGACTTTTGCTCTGCTCCATAAAGGCCATTTTATACCCTTAGGTTTCTTTCAGGCAGACAGGATGCATGATATCAAGGACTCCCTGTCCTCTCTCCACCTGGCTGAACATTGTGACTTTAAGGGATAGGGGGCAATGCCAACAAGTTCCTGTCCAGCATAGCAGGCACACCTCCTCTGTGACTGCTCCCCCTTCCCAGGTGTCCTCACACAAGAGGTATGAGGTTCTGCAGGAGGAACCAAACAGTAACGAGGACAATGGTTCATCTAGCATGGAGGTGTTGTTGAAGTGAAGTCAGCTTATGCCCTGTGATAAAACTGCTTTCATAAAGAGAAAAAGATGGGTCATTGTCATAGGAGACTCCCTTCTGAAGGGAACAGAAGGCTCCTTATGCAGACTGGACCCACTACTTATGGAAGTCTCTTGCCTCCCTGGGGCCTGGGTTAAAGATGTAAAGAGAAAGCTTTGTGCCCTAAATACTGCCCTCGGATTATTATCCATTATTGATTTTTCAAATAGGTAGGGATGAAGTTGCAACTGAGGGCAATAAAGAGAGACTTCAAGGCCTTTGGACGACCGGTTAAGGGATCAGAAGCCCAAGTAGTGCTCTCCTATATCCTTGCCGTTGCAAGGAATGATGAGGGAAGAAATGGGAAGAGCCAGAAAATCAACACCTGGCTCTGAAGCTGGTGTCACCAGCAGAATTTTGTGGTGTTTGATTATGGGTTGGTCTACACGACACCCAGTCTGCTGGTGACAGATGAGGTATACCTGTCTCAAATGGGGAAAAGGATCTTCACACAGGAGTTGTTAACAGGGCTCACTGACAGAGCTTTAACCTAGACTTGAAGGGAGAAACTGATAAAATCAGGTCACTAGAGATAAGCCCATCAGTGTTTGAGGGACAGTGTGCTAACAAGGTCCTTCAGTCCGCCTTGTCAGTGGAGGTAGGTGATAGAGATCCATGCAGCAGCAAAGATCAAAGGGTTATTGATGCGTCAGAAACCATGGAAGCGTCTGAGAAACTCAGGGCTTCTTCTCCCCAGAAGGTGATGGGATTGGTAAGTCCAACAGAAGTGGATCTACACCAATGCCCACATCATGGGCAACAAACAGGAAGGACTGGAAGCCACCATGCAGTAGAAAACCTATGACATAGCAGCCATCACAGAAACATGATGAGATGACTCACACAACTGGAGTGCTGCAATGGATGGCTATAAACACTTCAGAAGGGATAGGCAAGGAAGGAGAGGTAGTGGTGTATATTAGGGAGTGTTTTGGTTGTCTAGAGCTAATGATGGTGATTATAGGGTTGAGTGAATCAGGGGGAAGGCCAACAAGGCAAATATCATGGTGGCGGTCTGTTACAGAACACCCAACCAGGGTGAAGAGGCAGATTAAATATTCTGTAAGCAGCTGGGAGCAGTCTCACAGTCACAAGCCCTCGTTCTCACTGGGGATTTCAACTTACCAGATGTCTGCTGGAAATACAATATAGCAGAGAGGAAACAGTCCAGGAGGTTCCTGGAGTGTGTTGCAGATAACTTCCTGACACAGCTGGTGGTGAGTGAGCCAACTAGGGAACGTCCCACTGGACCTCCCTGTGAACAGAGAAGGACTGGTAGGTGATATGATGGTTGGAAGCTGTTTCAAGCTCAGTGATCATGAAATGATAAGAGTTTTAAATTCTCAGGAAAGTAAGGAGGGAGGTGAGCAGCACTGCCAACTTGGACTTCTGGGGAGCAGCCTTTGACCTGAGTCTGGTTTAGAGAGTTCCTTGAGAGACATGCCTGAAGAGTACGGAAGGTGGTCAGGAGTAGTCAGCATGGATTCAATAAACATAAATCATGCTTGACCAACCTGATTGCCTTCTACAATGAAACAACCACCTGGATGGATGAGGGGAGAGCAGTAGATTTTGCCTACCTCAACTTCAGCAAGGCTTTCAACACTGTCTCCTCATAGGCAAACACAGGAAGTATGGACTGGATGAAGAGATAGTGAGGTGGATTGACAACTGGTTGAATGGCAAATGCCAGAGGGTCACAATCAATGGCACAGGGCCTAGCTGGAAGCCTGTCACTAGTGATGTCCCCCAAGGTTAACTTATCCATCAATGACTTGGATGAAGGGGTAGAGGCCTCCTCAGCAAGTCTGCTGATGAGACAAAGCTGGGAGGAGTAGCTGATATCCCAGGGTGCTGTGCAGCCCTTCAGAAGGGCCTCAACAGACTGGAGGGATGGACACAAAAGAACTGTCTGAAATTCAAAAAAGGCAAATGAAGGGTCCTGCACCTGGGGAGGAATAACTCCAGGCACCAGTATAGGCTGGGGGCTGACCTGCCAGAAAGCAGCTCTGCAGCGAAGGACCTGGGATCCTGGTAGACAACAGGTTGTCCATGAGCCAGCAGTGTGACCCTGTGGCCAAGAAGGCCAGTGGTATCCTGGCCTGTATCAGAAATAGTGTGGTCAGCAGGACCAGAGCCGTGATTGTCCACCTGTACTCGGCACTGGTGAGGCTGCACCTCAAGTCCTGCATCCAGTTTTGGGCCTCTCATTACAAGACAGATATTGACATGCTGGAGCATGTCCACAGAAGGGCAATGGAGCTGGTGAAAAGTCTGGAGCACAAGTTATGAGGAGTGGCTGAGGGAGCTGGGGTTGTTTAGCCTGGAGAAAAGGAGGCTTAGAGAGCTCTTACTGCTCTCTACAACCACCTGAAAAGAGGTTGTAGCAAGGTGGGAGTCTGTCTCTTCTCTCAAATAACAAGCACTAAGACAAGAAGAAATGCTTCAAGATGCACCAGAGAACTGTGCTGTCATTTCAGATCTGTCCTTGATGGAAAAAACCCAAATGCTGTTATTAACAGAAAGCTTTGCTAGTCACAATAAAGTTCACTTAACAGAACCCATTTCCTTGTCAACAGCCTTAGAAGGAAGAAGATAGATTGAGCAAATAATCTTCTGTTCTATACAGCAGTAAGGTGTGGTGAGAAAGCCTCTCTTGTGTCATTAATGTACTTGTTCCATGATATTGTTCTCTTTCTTTGTAGTTGTCCAACCTTCACCTGTCAGGAGTTTTACATGCTTTTAGCTATTCATGGACCTAGTATTTTAGAAGGGGCAATGGAAACAAGGTAATAAAACAACATAACCATCTTAAAAACCTATTCCAACATCTGACTACCCTAACAGTGAAATTTTTTTTCTAATATCTAATCTGAATCTCCCTGTCTCAGCTTTAGGCCGTTTCCACATCTCTTCTTACAGCAAGCAGAGTAGAAGAGACTGGCCCCCACCTCAGCGCAATCTCCTTTCAGCTTCTAATACTAGATACTAATGTGTAAGGGAATGGGGAAGCAGAAGTCCAGATGACATGAAATAGAAAAATTATTATAGCTAACCCAAAGCTGTTTCTTTCTATGAAGCATTTATTCCAAGAAAATAATATTACCTAATATAATACATGACATCACTGATGTACTTCTTTTGCTTGAACTAGATATTATGATATAATTCAAAAGAGAGATTTAACAAAGTAATCATTGTTTGTGGTTGGAACACCATGATTAGATCTGGACCTTCTCTTTAATTAGAAGTCAAACTTTGCCTCAAGCCTCAGGAGATGGCAAAGTCCACTATAGCCAGAACACATAACAAACCTCTTGAAACAATGCTCCCAAGATTAAGATGCAGCCATGCATACTTGAAAAGACCATACTTATATGAATACTTTCCACATTTAGGAGTGTGTGGTCTAATTTCAGTCCTCTGTAGCAAGGGACCCTCCTGTGACCTGAAGGGCCCTGCTGCTGGTGACCTGCCTTGGCTGTAGCCTCCAAGGCAACATCAACATGACTTTTTGTACCACTGAACCTCAGTCCGCTTCTTGAAGCTGAAGTAGCTGGAACAGATGCAAAAGCAGCTCATTATTGTCTACACTAAGGGCTAGTACTAGCTCAGTTGAGTCTGTGATTTGTCACAGACGGCAAAAATTAGGACAAAATCTGTATGTAAACAGGGCCTAAACTCAAATGGTGATAGCTGCACTAAGCAAAAAACCACTTTTGAAAAAAGAAATTTTGAAGCAAAATCAGAAATGCAAAATCACAAAAATTTCTTATAAATGACAGGATCAGAGTCTGAAATAAGCTGTGAAAACTGCACAGCAACATTATACTGAAATACAGTAAGCAGGAAGAAACTATCAATGTGACAAGCCTCACTAGGAATACTTTTCCCCCATGATGTAGTAGTAAGAATGCAACTGTAACATGCTTTAAAAGAGTACTTGATCAATCATTTCAATGTTTGACCTGCTAAATCAGATGCTACTTAAAGTAACTGATTCCCTATACTAAAGAACAAAGACACTAAAGAATAACTTACAATGAAATTACAAAGTAGGTGAGCAGTACAGAAAAAGAGAACAAAAAAAAGGAAGAAGTAGGAATCTCTTCTCTCTTGGCACATTAGAGTAAGAGGCCATGGAAACCAACAAAATTTAACTGCAAACTGAGCTCTCCCACTCAGATTCCAAAAGCAAAGGAAAATGTATTTGCTGTCCTAGACAGAAACCTACATAAATCCTGAGGGAAATAAACCAAAGCTCAAGTATCAGCTCCAGCACTCTTAAAATATCAACATGAAATTCTTTCAAGAGAGAACCTAACAACTACTACTTCTGAGTTTGAAGTTTACAACCTGCTGAGTCTGCCTCCTTGGCCCTGACACACATACTATAGGCTGCCCTCAGCAGCTCCTCTTCCTTTTCTGTTTTCTTTGAGAACATTACAAATGCCTTTGGAAAGAATTCTCTGCCAGCCCTCTTTCCCAGCTACCAAATGAATTTCATCTGCTGTTTGTCACTGAGGAGGAAAACAAAATTATAAAGAAGCAGAATTATAACTATGACCGACTAATTTGGCCCATCACATGTTACTTATAAGCAAAGAATTCCAGTTCTCCCCACATCTTCCAGTCACATCAGAGCAGGGCTAAAAGACAAAGCCATATGGTTTTCAATTTTATAAGGAAATTTCAATTCTATAGGGAAAAAGTGAAATCTTCTCAAAATGACCTTTAAAAGGAAAGCGTCATGGTTAAAAAACTGTGATGTGTAATTGTGTGCTTCCTGAAACCACCTTTTCTATAACATAGTTGTTTATGCTCCAGACAATTCCCTAATGCACCAGGAGTGTGGCTGTGAGTCTGGATGGTCCTCAGTACTTTCTACAGGAGTTTACTCCGAAAGATGATGGGATGGTGAAACTTGCTCATGTAACTAAGATGCTCAAAGAAGGACTGAAATTCTTTCAGTCAAGAAAGAGGGTCAGCCTTTTTCTCTTTATTCCTTCAACTAGCATCTCATTATCAGCATTACTTTCCATTTTGAATTAGCATAAGCACTGGGGAGCAGCCCAGACAACGGAAGTTGTTCAGGACACCAGAGCAAACAGTCCTTCAAAATTCCCTTTGCAGAAATCAGAAACAGAGCACTCTTTTATTAAAACAAATCCCTCTTCTCTGTTTAGGAATAAGGAATCTAGAAGTCTGGCTAGGATGTACCCTTCAAATAACTCTTTACTGTTGTGAGATGAATAGCCCAAGATCCCCAACACAACAGTGATGAATTGACAGCATTAAAACAAACACCCGCAGGAACAGGCTCCAGTACCCACATGATCTCAAACTGCTGACAACTAAGCTGAACCCATCTGCCACTTATTCTTCTGCTCTACCTGTGATATTTTTTTCCCTCATTTACAGATAAGTATAAACTGATCAGGGAAAACTAACATTGCTAAAAAAAAATTAAGCATAATGATTTATTGTGGCAAAGAAGCTGTCAAAGAAACATGCTACACAAAATTACTCCAGCTTATTCTGCTCTCAGAAGGAACATCTCTGATGTGCACAGCACATGCTGCTGACCAGAAACATGTCATACCATAAACAATAGAAAGACACATAAGCAGATTCCAAGTTCAAATTTCATGCGTTTCAATCCACACTTTACCTGTAGGATTCCACTAAGTCCAAAATTTAGCTCTCAGAATGAAAAAAATACAGCCACATGATCCTACTTTTCAGATAACAACAACAAAAGCCATGACACAGAGCCCTTACTTCCAGCTCTGTCATTGATTTATTGTGCAACTTGCAAGAAATCATTCTGCAGCCCTGTGCTGAATCTGCTTCATCTGCAAAGTGGAGACACAGCTATTTTTTTTCCCTGGAGATCAGCCTTCTGATCCAACTAACCACATGAGCACTGATATCAGCCCAAAGGAGAGAATGAGATCCTTCCTTCTGGAGTGACACAGGCTTAGCTCAGCTCAGGGCAATTGTGAAACTGCACCCCAAGGGTTTGGGAAGGAGACTAGATACTTTTTATTATTACATCAACTTCTGACCTACTGGGAGTGTACAAAAGCAGGACATTCTTCTTTTCACAGTATAAAAGCATACTTAGACTAAGAGTAACCTGATATTCCCTGATAGCCTTAAAAATCGTAAAAGCTAAATGTAAAGAAAAAGAATGTCACAGTAAAACACTCCCCAACATTAATTCTTTCTTCTACATACAACCCTTCCCATTCAGATGGAGTGGAAGCAAGGTTCAGAGTCTCAAACTTCAGATCTGTATTACAGTCTGTAACTCTGGATGGATGGGCAAAAGCCTGAAATTTTTCTGTGTGGAACAGATACATTGACAAGGTTGTCCAGATATTGCCAGTAGACAACATAAGGCTTTTGAATAACAAAAAACTGTACTTCAGGACATCTGTGGGAATGAATTTGGTCCTTGATATTGAGCAGTCCAGTGTTTAGACTGTTTCTTTTGGCACTATCTCCCACAGCATTATCATCTGGAAATCAAGTTAGTAAGCGACAGACAGTCTGTAAGCGGGCTGAAAATAAGTGGGCTCAATCTCTTTCTCCTGGGAGGTTTTCAAATTTTTACTAAAAAAAGGCATCATGGGCCTGATCTAGTGTTAGCAACTTCCCACTATGAGCAAGATGTCTGATTACATGACCTGCAGAGGGCCCTTCCCACTACTCTGTGATTTCTCAGTACAGAAGCAGCTGAAGCATCAGAAGTCTCTCTACATTGCCCACTTGACTAAGACATAACAGAAAAGTAGAGGTCTTAGGTAGGGTTTTACAAGAGCACTTTTCACTCTTTCCAGCGCCCAATTCCAATATTATACCCTGCACTTTAAACTTACCTAAAATATACAAAATCTGTTAAATGGCCTACAAAATAATCAGTGAAATTACTCCTAAGGACGAAACAACTCAAACTGCTATGTGTCAAAACATCAGCAGCAATTTGTGAGAGGCTTCAAACTAGAACCCCAAGCTTCAGGGGTTAGGAGCTAGCAAGATTTCTGCAGCAGAATGAAGGACTCTCATATTGCCCTTCAGATATGCAAAGCTGGAATTTGGAGGTAATGGAGGGGCTGAAATGTATGGAGCTTACAGCTGGCAATGGCACAGTTGAGAGCCTCTGGGTAAGGATTTAAGCGATAAACAAATAATGTGGATGTCATCGTGGGAGTCTACTATAGACCTCCCAGCCAGGACGATGATGCCAACAAATTCTTCTTTGAGGAACAAAGAGACACTTCTAAGTCAGCTGCTCGTGTCCTTATGGGGGACTTCAACTTGCCGGATGTTAACTGGGAACACTACATAGCTGGCCCAAACAGGTCCAGAAGACTCCTAAAAAACACCTGGATGATAACAGATGATAACTTCATGGTATAGGTATTAAGGGAGCTGACGAGGAAAGATGCCCTCGACTTGTTGCTTGTTAACAGAGAGGGTCTCATGAATGAAGTGGTAATTGGTGGCCATCCTGGCCACAGCAACCATGAAGGAATTAAGTTTAAAATCTCTGTTGACAGGAGGAAAAGTGCCAGCAAAACTTCAATCCTGAATAGGAGGAGAGCAGACTTCAGGCTGCTCAGGGAACTACTTACTACGGTTCCCTTGGAAAATGCTTTTGAAGGTGCTGGGGTCCATCAGTACTAGTCAATTTTTAAGCATCACCTCCCAAAAGCATAGGAGCAGGCAATTCCAAAATGTCAGAATTCAAGCAGAAGGCTGGCTTGGATGAGCAGCAATCTCCTTTGGAGCTAAGGCAAAAAAAGGAAGATGTATGCCAAATTGAAGCAACATCAGGTGATATGGGAAGAATACAGAGATGCTGCTCACCACTGTAGGGAGAGAATTCATGTGGCCAAAGTTTAATTGGAGTTGAAGCTGGCCAGAAATGTGGGGGACAACAAAAAGAGTTTTTTGAAATACATTAATAGCAAAAGGCAGTGTAGAAATAACACCAGATCATTACAGGATGAGGATGGTCACCTCACAAACAGGGACAGAGACAAACCAGAGATGTTTAACACATTATTTGCTTCTGTCTTCAATGTAGATGATGGACCAAGGAGGTCTCAGTGCCTTGAGCTGGAGGACCACGACTGTGAGAATGATCAACTCCCAGTGGACTCAAAACATATGCAGGATCTGCTCCAGCTGGATCCCTATAACTCTAAGGGGCCTGATGGGATGCATCCAAGAACACTCAAAGAGCTGCTGATCTCATTGCAAGACCTCTCTCGATGATTTTTGAATGGTCTTGGGAATCTGGAGAGGTCCCAGCTGGCAAACATTGTCCCAATTTTCAAGAAGGGCAAGAAGGATGACGCTGGAAACTACAGGCCTGTCATTCTCATTTCGGTCCCTGGTAAAATTACGGAGAAGATTATTCTGGGAGTTACTGAAAAACACCTGAAGGACAACACAGTCATTGGTCACAGCCAGCACAGCTTCATGAGGGGAAGTCTCTTGTCAAACCTAATTTCCTTTTATGACAAGGTAACACACCTAGTGTTAGGAAGCACCTAGGAAGCCAGTTAATGTAATCTTTTTGGATTTCAGTAAAGCTTTCGATACTGCCTTTCACTGTATCCTTCTGGACAAAATGTCCAGCACACAGCTTGACAAACACACCATGTCATGGCTGAGCAGTTGGCTCACAGGTGGCAGAGGGTGACAGTGAATGGGGTGACATCAGACCTGTGATGTGTCACTAGAGGGGTTCCACAGGGCT
>VZRE01012759.1:365247-386297 GCA_013396775.1 Cephalopterus ornatus | reverse complement strand
AAGCTCTGCCAGGGAGGTTTAGATTGGATATTAAGAAGTTATTTAGGGAGAGAGTGATCAGACATTAAAATGGGCTGCCCAGGGAGGTGGTGCAGTCACTGTCCCTGGTATTTAAGAACAGACTGGAGGTGGCACTTAGCGCCATGGTCTAGTTGTGTTGGGTCATATGAGGTCTTTTACAACCTAGGTGATTCTGTGATTCTGTGCTCCCCCCACTTCTCCTTCCCACTCCAGGACTGGAGTTGAGAATTGGAGGCACAAAAGGTGAAAATCACAGGTTGAGATAAGAACAACTTACTGGAAACAGCAATGAGATAAGAAAACAGTAATGGCAACAATATTAATAACAAAAGATATGAGACAAAGAAATGATTTACAAGGAAAACTGGCAAATACAGACCACTCTTTCTCACCACTCCACAGTTTCTCCCATTGGAAGGGAACACCCTTCTTGGAAGTGAGAGTCCCTTTTCCCGGACACAGCAAATGACATAAGGTAGTATCAAATAACTGCCTAGACATGACTACAGCCACACCCCCTCAGCTACTGAAAAAAACATTAACTCTGTCCTTGCTGAAACTAGGACACACACATATTACTTTCATTCTCACAGAATCCTATTTCAGCCATTTTAATTGAGTCTTGAATCCAAGTCATGTTAATGAGTTATAAGTTTGTGAAAATCAACCAATTTTTAACATTTTTAATGTGTTTAATACCCTTGAAATTAAATGAGTGTTTCAAGATCAGAGAAAAATCAACTTTAATATTTTGAAGTTTCAATGCTCTTGCACAGTAAGTTCCTATGTTGGTTTTGTGGGTTTTTTTTTAGTACCAATATAATTGAATATCTGTGTCCAATAAATTATAATTTCACTTCATTGTTTCAAGTGAGGTAGTTTTACTTAGTGAACTGTGAAGCAATTAGGTGGGATGCAAATTGTATTCTGTTCCATGTGTATTGCATTTAATGTGTCAGAAATGTCAGAAAAGTTTTTGTATGGCAACTAAAAACGAAATCTATACCTAGAAGTGTTTTGGTTTTGGTTTTGTTTTTTTTCTGATATGTGCAAATGTGTCCTAGAACACAGGTTACACTGTGATGTGTCCTGAGCTATACTTCCAGTGTATGCTATCTCACAGTACATCATACAGGGTTTATGATCAGTTAATATTTATAATCCCAAATTTGCTCAAATTCATGAATGATACAGATAAGACATACTGTAAAGGAATATTTTGAATGTAAAAGTGTGATGTTAACCACAAATATGCTACTGTATAGGAATAACAGTAGTAACAATACAGCCAGAATATCCCTCATGGTCATCACAGGAGTGTTTGCAAGATTGTTTTATTTAGAGAATCAAACAAGCAACTTTTATTGCCACTTGGGTTCAGATTCCCTGTAAATGTATAGAGTTTTTTGTTGTATGGCAGTATCAAACATGTTAGAATAGCTTGCAGTATATACAAAAATGTGACTATTATGTATGTCTAATACATGTATAAATGGAATTTCATCCATGTGTAGAATACACCCACTGTATAATAACTATGTATTATAGGAGGTTTAGGAAAATATTAATTGCAAATAATAATAGTTTATCTGTAATGCCATAGCAACTAGAAACTCTGTCACCTTTATGCTAGAAATCACACCTACAGCAGAACACAGCCCTTGCCATAAAGGGCCTTGCAACATAAGCTTGGATAAAAATATCTTATAGGCAAGTCAGATTTTGGCAGTTTCAAAACACTCTGACATGTCTGCATGAAAAATGCTTTGGCTACAGGAGGGAAGCCTAGGAAAAATGATCTCTGGTCCATGCTGTGGGTAGAGGCTGCCCAGAAATTACTCCTATATAGGTATAGTGACCTATAACAAAGATTCACTGATCTCACTGATGTTTAAATAGGTACTTGAGGTGATTCCACCTCCTTCACCTCTTCCTATTCCTCCTTTCCTTTTTCCAAACGTGATCTCAGCTTTGATGTTAAGTTTAAATAGATTCTTGCTGCGTATTCAATTTCTGGGGTTAGGGCTTGCCTTGCATTCAGTGAAGAAACCTGAGCTAGTGCCTGCAGGACTTGAAGTTTCCAGAGTTTCCAGGTGATTCTCCTGCGTCTTTCTGTACCCTTAATAGCACAGTGTAGCAACAACCCACATGTACAATGATAAAGCTTGTATAACTTTTATGTGGCTGTCCAATTTGACTTAAAGGGTATGGTAGGTGCAGTAAAGGTGGTATTTTAGCCCTATCATTCTTATGAATCAGTAATAACTAGTAGCAGTTGATTATCAAAGTGCTAAGTCTGTGCTTAATGGCACTTTCCTTTGCACGCCTGTATATTTTCTATGAACTACTCCAAGTTTCATAGCCAGTGGGGAGAAACAGACGCAGAGGAAGATGTATTCTACCAGCCTTAGATAAAACAAGTCATTGCCTGAGGTTTTCTGTCTCTATCAATAATATATAGAGTCTAGAACAGTGACTAGAAGGTATTAGATGATAACTCTTATGTATTGTTTAAATAAACTTCACCCATTCTGAGATGGTTTATTCTCTATGTACATACAAGCAGAAGGTGGTGTCCCAATATGAATAATAAGAATATTTTTCATGTATCGCCTCAGGATATCCCCTGTTTATAAACATTAATTAATGTGGCTTTATAACAATCTCATGAGGAAAGAATTGCCCCCAATTTAGAGATGAAGAAATGCAGCCATAACATGTTTAAATAAGTTGTCCCAGGTTGCACAGAAAAGCATTGGCATAAGTGTAAATACTGGAGGAGGTCTCACAATCATAGCCCAAAGATAAGGTAATCATAAGGTGTGGTTCCCAAATCAATACAAACAGGGTAATATGGTGCTCACTTCCGCCCTGTTCACAGGTTGAGGTGTGGTGTGCACAAGGTAATTCCTGATGAGTTCACATCAGTCATACACTAAACTTGGTATAGATATAGCCAGACAGAATGACAGGGCAAGGGTCGAATACTGTTCCAAATACTTGACATATTTTTGTGTCTGTATGATTCATTTATTTTGATTCTGTAGAATCCAATCTTTCAGCAAAGACACACAATTTGACAGCAGCTCAGACGAGAAAGTCTAGGGAGTACTGGTGGATGAGACGATGGACAAGACCTGACAGTGTGCACCTGCAGCCTAGAAAATCTACTGTATTGTGGGCTGCATCAAAAAACTGTGACCAACTGGTCAAGGGAGGTGATTCCTTCTCAAGAGCCCCCACCTGTGTCTAGCCCAGGGGTCCTCAGCACAGGAGCGGGTCCAGAGGAGGGCCATAAAAATGATCAAAGGGAGGGAGCACCTCTCCCATGAGGACAGGCTGAGAGCGTTTTTGTAACACTCCCTCGGCAAGGCTTCAGAACAGCTGGGAAGAAAACTAGTTGGTTCAGGATGAAAGCAGGACTGGGAACATTTTAGGAGCTTGCTAGTGTAGCTGATTTCATTTCAGGATCATGAACATCCTCTGCTGCCAATTTATTATTGGGAATATAGGTATCTAATGATGCCAGATTTTGTTCACACCTTCAGCGGGCTTCATGTTACTGCTTCTGAGCTTGTCTTCAATTTGCTGTATATTTTTCCCGACAGCACTCCTCTCCCCCCCGCCTTCATTCCCCTACTGCCATTCTTGTCCAGCACTTCTTATTTGCATGTATAAACCTACTGTCACCAGTGTGTGCATTGCCAGAGTGGCAGGACAAATCCTGTGCAGTTGACTCTCTGCTTTGCCATATGGAAGCAGCAAACACATGGGTACTTCAAATGTTGCTAAATTAGTCTCAAAGTATTATTCACACAATTCCCTTCATGTTTTTATTCCCCCTGCTTCTTTTTCCCTGTCACTCTTCCATGTACTGGATAACTTCCTAATGAGTTGACATTTGCACAATGTTTCACTTTCCATTTCCATATGTCCCTCTCCATTTGCCATGCAACAAAATGCCAAGTCACCTTTCCTGCTGCTATCTGGGTCATGAACTAGAAGGTGTTCTGCTGAATGCTACAAGCGCTGGACTAAGTAAAAGCTGTGGTCATATCTTAGAGAATGTATGGCTGGAAAAAAAGTCTACTGATCCTTTTTACTGTTATCATGGGTGAGTTGTAATAGAACAGCAAGACACTCCTGAATCTCGTTGCAGTATGCAGCTTTACACATTGGATTTATTACTGTTTTACAGCTATGGATTGTATTTATCTTTGTGTAAAGATGGGAGAAGGAGCATGTCTCTTGCACCACTTCTTTTTTTTTTGCATATCCCTGGTAAACTATGTAGGATGGAAGAGAAGTAATTTAAGCATACAAGTAGAGGCTCTTTAAATCTGCCAATTAGCTAGCTCAGTTGGTTAAAGCATGGTGCTAATAATGCCAGTGTTGTGTGTTCAATCCCCATATGGGCCATTTACTTAAGAGCTGGACTTGATGATCCTTGTGGGTCCCTTCCAACTCAGCATATTCTGTGAAGATCCATCTTTGTAATCAGCAGAAATATAAGAGATATAGGTATATTAAGGAAGAGTACCCATCTCTTCTGATATTTTTGTAGCTCTAATCTAGGAGCAGACTGAGACAGATTAACTAACACTGAAAAATTGTCCCACATGGATAGACTGTGGAACCCAGTACAGTTACAGTCTTTGGCTTGTGCCATTTCTCAGCAAGCTTTTTCTGACTGAGAGGGGTGTGCAAAGACGTGAAACAATTTGCTTTTTGGAATTCCTGTCATAGTTCAGTTTCTTTTCATTCTTGTCTAAATTTTCCTTGTAGCTGTCAAGGGACACCTCAGACCACTTCCTACTGGGGGAATTGCAGTGGTCAACAAGGTGCTAGTGAGTGCTTGTTTTCAATGGCAACCTCCATAACACATGTTGCTGTTCATAATACACTATTGAGTCACAACAGTGACTAATGAAGAAATCTCCTTTGCATTAACAGATGGACTTATGCTTATCTTTCCATAGTTTGCCCATTTTCAGTCTCTGTTACTAAGGTGTTCCAGGGCATACTGGGTATGAAGCAATAGTGAAACCATTTCTGGCAACATGATCATGATGCCATACTATGTTTTATTATTATTTTCCCTAGCAAATCCTCCTTACATTTTCCCAGTAATTAAAGGTTTTTACTAGCTAATAGAGAAAAATAAATTCTTAACAGAGAGACCTGTTTGTCTATTTTGTCCCAGACTGCTTCAGAACAGACTTCTAAATGCATATTATTCCAAATAGGAATAGATGCGTGTTGTGTTGATAACAAATCCTAATGAGGCTTTATTTGCCTAGAAGAGAGGAAGACATCTTCCACTGCTTCTATTAAAAATAATTTGTGTTGTTCAGCACATACTTCTGGTTTTGCACATATATTTGATTTTGTTGGTATATTGGCTGGCTACCCTAAAACTCTGATAATGTGCTTGGAAATTTAAGGAAAAATATGTTGTTCCACCCAAAACTTTTCTTATAGTTAGAGTCTATAAAACCAAAAGTCTCTGATGCACAACATCAAATCAGTCCATAACAGGAGAGTGGATATGCATACCACACTCAACCCACGGTTGCCTGGCATTCCTTCGTTCCTAAGCCACGTCACCCTGCAATAAGGGATGTGGGAGCAGGAGGCATCTCTCATTTTCCCTGATTGCCTTCCCTTTGCCTTAGAGGGAGGAGATAGGATTTCTGTCTGTGGGTGCCAGATTTACAAGCTGAATGTGTATGGGGATAACGTATGCAACCAGAGCCTGCCATTATCTTCTCAGATCATGAGAAGATAACATGGGTAGTGTGTATGTAAGCTGCAGAATACTGCAAAGACATGGCCAGGACAGCACCCAGGTATTTCCCTACACACTGATGTTTTCACTTCACCCTGCACATTCATCCATCATCCTGCAGTCACTAGGCACCATGCTAAGCGCAGGTCAATGGGATTCCTTGCAACAGCTGTAAAATCACGTGCTTTATAATTACCTTGTCAGTAAGGGAGTAAAGTCTCTGTTGTCCCAAAAGGCAAACTTCATACCTCTTTAACAATGTGACAATAAATACCTTTGCTGATACTTCTTATATCCCTGAAGGTGTTCAAGACCAGGTTGGATGGGGCTCTGAGAAACCTGGTCTAGTGGAAGGTGTCCCTGCCCACGGCAAGGAGTTGGAATTAGATGATCTATGGCAGGTCCCCTTCCAACCCAAACCATTATATTATTTTGTGATTCTATGGTATGTACATATACTCATGTTGAGTACCACTTGGGAATGATGGAATAGCAGCCTCAGCAATTCACTTTCCATGTGTTCATTTGATGGGCAAATAACATGTGTTTGAGTACCACTGATGACCTTATTGACTCTTGGAAAGTCGAATTCCAGAAAGCTGCTATTTCAGGGATATTTGAAGAATCTTCCCATAACCAGAAGTATAATTTCAAGGCCTGACTTTGTATGTGTGGCATGAGACCCCTAGGGAAAGGGAGCACCCCACATTTGTAGATTCTCATGGTTAGAAAGGAAAAACAAAAATCAGAAGGTCTGCAAAAACTTACCTCCCAGACTTCATGGTCGTACATTTTTATACAGAAGTTTCCCTGCTCTGGAGCTAAGTTTCTCACTTTCTATGCAAATTAGTTATCATGCACAGTTTGTTTTTCCAGACCTTTCTGGAAATGGTTCAGAGGGGTTTGGGGGAGCCTTTGGTGGTCTTAATTCCCCCGTTGGGTTGGCATTTGGTCAACAGTCCATGCCTGCTTCTCAACCTCATTCCTGTGCTTCTGTTGGACTGTGTTGTGCTTAACTCCAGGAGCCAGAACAAGAATGTTTGTCCCAGAATCGTGCTGCCCTACCTCCGTATGGACCCTTCTCTAGCCACATCCCATTCTTTCTCACAGAGTGTTTTTGTCAACAATCCTTGGCTCGCTCCACAGCTATCCAGCTACTGATATTTGAGACATACACATTAGGCCTTTATCTTCTTAGGCTTCTACAGTGCAGTGCTACTCTAACAAAGTCATTAAAAAGGGAACAGGAGTGAAACATGCAGCCATAGATCTGCATCTGGATGCATATAAGAAGACAAATGCTGGTAAGGAAATGGATGGACACTTCTGTTTGGGAAAAATTATGTGAAGACAGAGAGAATAAGAGTATAACTTTACAACGTGGACTTAGGAAGGAATTCTCCCAAAGAAGATGGGATTGTTTGAGAAGACATATGAATATAGTACTTCCAAAATAATGCCAAGTGATAGAGGCCTCAGATACATGTGTCATGGAAAGCTGATGAGAATTCAGTGTGGAAAAAGGAAAAAAATATCAACTACTGGTGAAGTTATTAAACCAGGCCTCAGGATTCCATGTGTTATTATAAGCATCTATGTATCTTTTACCTGAAGGAAAGGAAAAGGTGTGCTATTATACTTCCATTATGATGACTTGCAGAATCTTGTTAAATCACCAAACACATTTGCATATGGGGATCTCACTGATGTTAAGTCTTTTCAGCATTATTCACCTGTGACTGGAGCTGGGCCTTTTTGAGCTGTTCCACCGTCAGAGAGGTAATGCACAGGTAAATCTAATTGTAGCTTCTCTTATGAGTGCAATACAACCACCTTTCTTAGAAGTATGTTAAAAAGGGACCGTAGCTGAATATTCAGTTTATTCCTTTGGAACTGTTCTGGAGTTCTGGAATTCTTCAATTCTGTAATCTATCTTACTTTCTTCTTTCTTGTTGCTTCTTATGAAACAAAATTTTGATAAATACGTTATTCCACAAAAAGCTGTGTAAGTCTTGCAACAATTATGTATTTTCTCTTCAACAGAAAGGTCACATCTGAGAGAGCTACCTCTCAGAAGTCTCATTTTAAATCTATCTTTAGCAGATTCTCCATTTAAACAGATGGATTAGAGAAGACATGGGACTAAGATGCATAGTGGTGAAAACAGGCTGCGATGCAAAAAAGAGTTCCCCAGAATATTCATGTCATATGAATTACACCTCCTATACAGCAATGCAACCCAGTCACTCAGCATATGGCAAGTCATTTAGTAAGCAGAAAGCAAATAATAAACATTACAATGCATTTTATAGTTCTGGGAAGTTTATTTAGAACAAAATCAATCCCATAGTCAATGTTGCATTTTTAAAAATGCAGAGCAATGTACCTACACAAATAATTATTCCATGATGACAAAAAATGGATGTAATTTCATGATAATTTCATATGTACAAAAATTATATTGAAACACTGATGAGTGGGAGTTTCCAAATGTTCAGTGTTTAATGGGATCTCTTCTCCTTCTTATGAAATGAACTCATGTTTTACTAGATTGTTTTTTCTGATCTATCTTTCATGCACGACATGATTTTAGTTCCCATCTAATTGTGCTGTTCATGCCTTGACAACAACCAGAGATAATACCTCCGCCTGACTGGTGTTCTTCAGATGTACAGCATCAACCATCCCCATCAGCACAGACAGTACTTTTTGAAGTCTGACATTGGTTTTGGCCTCAAACTCACTGTCAAGACCTTTGCAATTAATTATTTCATACTTTTAAGTCAGACAGGACTGTGAAATTAACCTCCGTGCTGATATATCACCATTAATGCATTTCATTGTATTACCTTTGTATAAAGATAAATAAACTTTTGACAAAAACATTCTTGCAGAGTAAATTTGATTCAAAGATGATTATTCACAAATCCTTTTGAAAGCTTTATTTCAGTGCTTGTGCTCAATGCTGTGCTTTGTCTCCAGTTCCATATTCCAGACACTAGTTCCTTGGAACTTTTTCCCCACTAGATTAGAGACCACTGTTTGCTCCCAGCAACTATAAAAACAGCAACCAAGGTATCTCTCAAACATATTTTTTTCCTCCTCTTTAAATAACTAAGAAGGAATTTTGTTCAGGTGTGAGGTATTTTTGTGACTTTTTTGTGTATTTTAAAGGCTCATTTTTTGAGATGAGGATTCTTCGCTGTTGACAAATATGAGACTCACCAGCACCACATGAAAATAAAATCACGTCTGAGCTCCTACTCACTAACCAACTGATTTTTATACATGAGAATTGAATAATATGCTTTTGCAATACTATCATAGTTTTAAGTTTGCTGTCCTTAAAATCCATATAAATCTCAGAGTTTTCAAGATACATCAAGGTTCTGTGGCAAAGAAGACTTTCTCTTCTTGAGAAGGTGGAGGAGGATCCTGTTAGGGACCATTTAAATAAACTGGAGACACACACTGGACCTGATGGGATGCACCCACACATACTGGCCAGTGTCATTGAAAAGACAGTCTATTATCTTTGGAAGGTCATGGCAATGGAGCAGGTAACTGAAGGCTGTAAGCAAGCAAATGTCAGTCTAATCTTCAAAAGGGTTGTGATCCTGCTTTTACCTTGTTCCTTGTTCCTTGTGTCCACAACTTCACCATCCCATGGATGCTGCAGCTGAGCCTGCCCTCAGCCTTCCCACACCCAAACAGTTCTTCCTTGTTTGTAACTATCAGATCCAGCAGAGCATCTCCCTTCATTGGCTCTTTGACCACCTATGCCAGGAAGTTGAAATCAGTGCACTCCAGAAACCTCGTGGATTGCTTTTTCCCTCCAGGAGGTATTGTGGTGGTTCAACAACAGAACAGCAAGTTCAACAACAGATGGCCAGCAGTAATCTAGAGATCTGAAGTTCCCATATGTCAGCTACTCATCAGTATCTCCCTAAGTGTCTACTCTCGCCCTGTGGTAAAAGTGAGCTCACTAAGAAGTGATCTATTTACCACGTTCTTTGGAGATTAAACCAGACAGTAATGCATGGTCACACGGGCAATTATGCTAAATTCAGACCCTACCTTAGCTCACAGTAACTGGCTGATACATTCATCACTTCAATTTACCTTCGTGGTATTAATATGTGACCACACATGGTTTTTTATCAACAGACATGTAAGATAAAGACTAGGGCTAAGCCAAATCTGATGTTATTAGTTGCCCTGCCAGTCTTCTGGCCAGCTACTATAAAGCATTGTGGTATTTTTAGACATGGGAATTCAGATTCCAATGAAGCAATCAACCTGGAGCGTAATGGTTTCATACATTAGCAAATTTTGCTATGTTTGTCTAATGTTGGGTGAGAACTAAGCAGATTTTTTTTAAGGTGGTTTGTGGGTTTTTTGGTGAAGAAATGCAGTAAATCAGGAACACAGATGCCATGCACTTTCCTTTGTATCACTCATTGACAGGTCAGATTAATTGCTAATTCTAACATATCTCAGTCATTTCCTCTGCACACTTTTCCTCTAGCTCAGTCCTTGATCTCTGCTGCTACCTTGTTGAACACTCAGGACATCTTCAATGGGTTCAGTACTTTCTAAACATCCACTGGGATTAAAGATATTAATATCTTAAAGTTTCCAATATAATTCTTCAAACAGTGTTAAACTTGCAGGGTTCCTGACAGGATTCTCTCTTTGGAAGACAGCTCTTGCATTGCTTCTTGGCTTTTTTTTCCTTTTTGACAATCAAGATATTTCATTTCATCATAATTAAATTCCCTTCTTGCTACTGCAATCAGCAACAAGCTTTTCAAACTAGTTTTCATGCACAGTCTACATAAGCATACACTGGGGTACCACATAGCTACAGCGGCATAAGGAACATCTTCACTAAGAGTTAGGCTAAGTGCCAATGTCCTACGAAGTCATTACTATAGTCAATAATCAAGTTTTCCTAGCATGTATGAAATACAGACTAGGCATAAGCCCACACAGGTAGGGTCCAAATGTGACTGTATTCCAGTTTTGAAGGATTTAGTATCAGCTGTGTTAAGACAATGGTCTTAAGGTCCTCTAAAGGACCATAATCTTGAATTTCAGCTTCTCAGGGCATAAAGTAAAAAACTGGACAACTGTTTCTCCATCTGACAGCATCAGAAATCTGCAGTGCCATGATGATCCCCCTCCTATTACTCTTGTATTTTTTCCCCTGGGGACAAATCCTCTTGTGATGCACTCTAAGTATGGAATAACTGTTTATTCACATGTCTTTGCTTTTAAAAATAAGTTTCATTTTGTCTTGTCTTACCCCTGGGTATCTATTTCATGCACAATGAAAACAAGTGTTGCTGCAAGACTACCACAAGTAGGTCAGCCCTTACACTGAGCCTGGGGTTACCTTGGCAAGTAACCACAGGCAGACTCTGGGTAGCATAACCCACTGCCTCCGCTGGCCTGTCCACATGTTCACCCACAAAAGGGATGGACAGCAGCACCACTGGTAAGTACCACTATGTGGGCTGTCCTCTGGTTAGATCAGTTAACCACAGCGCTGATAATCGTAGCATCAGCAGTAGTCAGGGTTATACAGTGAATACAAAATACACTGGTTACTGGCCCACACTGTTCTGCCATGTCTTGACTGCTATGTTACCTCTGCTTACTGGACTAAACCTAACTTGTGCATGTCTATTCATGCTGCTCAGGCACCCAAAGGAAAGCAGGGTGGCCAAAGCCTTCTTATAGTTTGTTGGGTTTTTTAATTGGTATTGTGTGTCTGGACATTTGCTAATTGCTAATTTCAACAATCATACCTTTGATTAAATCACTCTTGGTGGTTGGTTCCTTTGTGGCAGTAATCCATGGGTTACTTTTTAATAACCTCCTTCCTGGAGAAACCTTGGGAGGAGGTGTTGCTGCAGTGAGTTAACACAAGTATTCTTTGCTACTGAAACTATGGTTCCTTTCCTAATTTTTTTCTGCTTTCACATCCCATCAATTAGAGAAGTGTTCAGCTCAGCCTGCAAGATCTGATTCCCAGGGAAATAACCTGATTTTTCATTATCAACCACCTTTCAAACCTGTCAGGACAGAAAAGAGGAACTGGCTTTGTACAAAATTATCATCATCCCTTAAGTTAGTCAGATTCTTATGGAGAAAGCAACACCTTCTATCAGGCAATAGTCTGTACCATGCTATATATTATAGGTATTCCTTAAAAAAATGCTATTTGGTTACCAGAAGTAACAGTGACAGCATGGAGAACCATTCAGGATAGTGCATGGCTTCTCAGTGCAACCATTCTCAGTATGGGAGCCCATGTTGTTCTCTGTTGCTGCCCTTGGACTGCTTTCAGTAACCAGGTTAGCTCATTTAAGATGAGTTAAATTAAGAGCTCTAACAAAGATGTCCTGAGGTGGATCTTTTGGCACTCATGCTGGTATTTACAGCTATGATAAAAATCAGTTACATATTTACTTCTAGTAATAAGATCTTAAAATGTACCTCGTGTTTGGCAGGCTTAGATCCATTTTTTCTCTTCTAAATATCTCCTGAGGCTCCATTCTGGGCAATTTGCCTAGTAACAGCTTTCATTCACTTTGCTTTGCTCTGTCATCTTGAATCACATTTTCAGCTGAAGTTCTTTCTGTGGGACATCACCCAGTATCACAATTTCAGCCCTTTTTAATAACTTAGTACTGGGGACTAGACTGTCAGTGCTGCTAAGTCCTTCAGGCCACTGCATTGGAAAGACACCTAGAGACTTGCATTCAACAGTACATCCTGAGAACTGGATGTCAGATCACAGTCACTCTTTTGTCTGAAAGAGATAATTTAAACAATCAGTGACCGAGTAATATTCTGTGGTAAAACTGTGCTCATAGCAGGAAGCTGCATTGCAAATACCATAAATTGTTGCTTTTAATGATAGCAATTATAAGTAAATTTAATCAATTTCATCACTTCAAAGAAGGGACAGATTGAAGAAATGGACTGAATTGAGCATCTCCTGGAGCATCACAGAGAAGATCACCCATAGTCCCCTCAGGAGAGGAGGATACCTTCTTGTTCTTTCACTTACTTAGCATTCAGTCTCTTCTCCCAATTAACAAGTGATAGGACAATAGGAAACAGTCTCCAGTTGCGCCAGGGGAGGTTTATCTTGGATACTGAGGAAAATTTCTTCACCAAAAGTGTGGTCAGGCATTGGAACACACTGCCAGGGAAGTGGTGGTGTCACCATCCCTGGAGGTATTTGAAAGGCATGTAGATATGGCACTTAGGGACATGGTTTAATGCTGAACTTGGCAGTGCTGGTAATGGCTGGACTCGATTTTAAACAATCTATGATTCTATGACTTTTTCCTTCAGCTTCAATTTTGATTTCCTTCATGCTTTACAGAAACAACATTTCCATCAATTTTGAGTCTATTCTAAAACTTCAGTTTGCTTCTCTTTTGCTGAAATTAAAAACTGTTTTTTAATTCCAGCAATGGAAATAATTCTTGATATTTAAAATCATACCATTCTTCACTGTTCACATGGTCTCATGAAAACAAAAAATCTCTTGACTTCTCTTTACTGGAAAGTATCCCCAAAATAGCCAAAGAAACATTCAGTTTCCTTAAACACTTATCTTCTGTTGACCAAAGTTTTTTTTTTCATTAAAAAGAGAAACAAGCCTTAATTTAAAAGCTATCACAGTTTAAAAACTTGCAGAGCAAATATTAGTGATTTTCTTGAAACATTAAAAATCAAACCACAAAATTCAGCTCAAGGGAATTACTGACTCTTTTGAAGAAAATAAATTGAAGGAAATAATTTCATAGCAGATAAGATGAAAGAAAACAGTTTCTACACTGTTTCTACACTGTGCATTTTGTGGAGAGTGCTGATGATATTATTTGTCTGTATTGGTAATTAAAAAACTATCTATGTAACTTCAGCTTAAGCAGTATCCACAAGCAGGTATTTTTCTAAGACTGCAGCACACAGTTTGTATCTCAGGTTCTATCTTTCTCCCTGGCAAAGTCTGATTAATCCCTGTTTCCTATATGACTGGAAACAACAGGCTTCTCTTTCTCAACACTACTGATGGATAGTAATTACAATGTACATCCAAAGAGTGCTCAAGACAACTAACAAACATGATGCAACACAAAACTAACCTATCGGTATCGTACTAGAATCTGTTGCTACTGCATGTAATTGTAAATATCGGTCCATCTGAATGTTATGGTAGGATACATTCTTATTTCTTGTCTAGCTTCATAAATAAAATTAATTGAATTTTGTTCATATGCAATTTTTTTACTAACTGCCTACATTTTAAAATGTTTTTCTAAACTCTTTCCAATTCATAAATAACTTTGTGATAACATAATAACTTTGTGATGAGGTGGTGATCAGGAGCTGCCATATGCTTTTGATGCAATCTGTCCAGGGCTGCTAAGAAAAAGAAGATCAGAAAATCTGAATGCGATCTCTCTGCTAATTCTGGCAGCAAAGATATTTGAAATCATGTCCCTGCCATCCTGGCTGAAATGTCAGGCTTCTTCATTAGCAGATCATTAATTTGTTGTATTGTTGTGGTTTGTGCACGCTCCTACTTCATCTAACACAGGAAAATCTCCTGTTGAAATAAGCAGATGAATGCTTTGTGTCATTGGAGTCTTCCAGTAATGCTGAGTGTGAGACAAGTGTCAAATGCTGCATGTTATTATAATCTGAGTTGTTTTCTCATTATTATCAGCAAAAACAGTGAAAACTGTCAAGGTAGAAAATAATTTACCCATTTCCAGGGATAGGAGATGATTTTGAGAGTAATTGGCCTTGAATGTTTTGATCATGCTTCTGAGAAAAGGGGTGAACCAATCTGAAATAATCCCTTCACCCCATAGCCTCAGATTACTTTCCCTGTAGCAGAGTGCATCAAAAGGAACATGTATTTGAGCTGCACTACCTCAGTGGAGCATCCTGCTTTCACTGGGATTAAAGAAGTGCACTGCATTCTTTATCTGGATTATGAAAGTGCTGACCACCAACAAAAGAGAGAGAAATCAGGTAAGGAGTGAAAAGCAAGATTCATGAGAACTCTGTCAGAGTTCAACTGCTTAAAATGGCCATTGCTTTGGGGGGCAGTTATGACATACTTAAGTCCTTGTGTAACATCACCTATACTTCCCCTGCAGCCTTACTGATTGCCCACTTAGTAGTTCTTTTTGAATGCTTAAATGTTTGAGGGGTTTTTTGAATATAATTTTGTTTTCTATTCTGGTTTTATGTTGTATTCTTCTAAGGTTGTTATACGTTACTTATATTCCAAATCCTCCCATTCACTTATCAATTTCACTAATATTTTATTTACTTCCGTCTTAAGGTCATTAATGAAGATAGGTCAGAAGTGCAATCTCTGTGGCATACATTGTTTGGATGCATTGATAATTCAGAGGGTGGAGTATTAATGATTGGATACCTTAATAAATTTTGAACCCTACTTCTTCTAGTCATTAGATGACACTTTGTTCCAGTACAAATATATTATTATTATTATATATGCAATAATAACAGTAACTGAATTTACATATTTATAATAGTATCTTTCACATGAGGAACTGCAATGATTACAAATCCATTATTATCACCGCTTTTCATAGATAAAGAAGAAGAAAAAAAAGCAAAGCTCTAAACCCTAGCTACATGTCAGTAAGACAGTGGAAGACTTACAAAGAAAACGCAAGCCTTTTCCCTACTAGCTTTTTGTCAGGTCAGTTTTCATAAAATTGTTGAAAAGGAACGCTAGGAAAAGAAGCAGCTGGCAAGTAACAGGTGGCATAGAAACAGAGTCATAATTACACCTGAAGGGCAGAGCAAATGTTCCTATATTTTGGATTTATTTTCTGATGACCCTGCTTAAGCTTGTTGGACCTTGATTGTGCCTTCTTGGATCTAGTTATCCTCAAAGACTTTCCAGTTCTCCAATTTTCTCTTTTTTCTCTTTTTTCTCTTTTTCCCAGTAGATGATTACTGGAAAATCAACCCTTCTGTTGTTGTTGGTTTTGTTTGTTTGTTTTAGAATTTTTTTCTGTTACGAGCTATCACAGTTACATTGGCTTATAGAAGCTGCATATGAAACTAGTCTGATAAGAAATGACTTCTTGGCTAAATATGTAGAAGTCACTTCATGTCCTTCTGGATAAGAGTATCATTTAGGTTACCCAAATCTAGATCTTAACATCACTTTTTCAGGACCAAATTCACAATTATATGCAGTATCTTTTCTTGCTTTCACTGGCTGTGGTAAAGTAGTTTCCAAAGGAGACTTTTAACAGTTGCAGTGGTCTCAGGAGTTAACAAAGTCTGTGGAGCACCACTGACCAACATTTTATAGATCTCCCAGCCTTCTAAAGACCCCACACAGTCACATGGACTCAGGAATTAGGAGAAACAAATCTTTACCCTATTTTCTCTGCAGGGTCCTATGATCTGTCAATAAACAAAAGTGGTTCGGTATTAATCTTTTTTTTTTAGATGCTGAAACAAGAAGTGTCTGATACCATACCATGTAGGTCATATTACAGCTATAATGTTGATTGCTGTTTAGGTGTCTATTACACCTCTTTTGAAAGGTACATGTTAAAATGACTGATACACATTATTGCGTTATGGCCACCGGCTCACTGAAATACTCTAATAATGCAGTGAACAATGGTAATATGTTGTAATAATAACTTTAAGCCCTGATCTGGTATTGCAAACAAATGCATCTTTCAACCATGCACATACTTAAATTTACTACTTTGAGCTGCCCGAGTAAAACTACTTTTACTTGGTTCTTTCTGATAGTCTAAGCATTTTCTGGAAAACCTAATAGCAAAGTCTCAAGCCAGTCATTAATGAGGAAAGATATTAAGAATAGACCTAGTCTAGTCTCAGATTTCTTAAGCTGGATGGCATTCACAGATTATATCCCCCTGTCCACACTCCTTATTTTCATTAAAAAGTAAATTGCACGGCTTTCTAAGGGAGAGGCAAAAATAGGTTCAAGTTTCTCTGGCCACACTTAAGCTAGTCACATAGAAACCACATGCAGTCTAAAGGCTGTGCAGAGGAACTCTGTGCACTTTCCAGGCAGGTGTCAGAGGACTGTCCCAGTAAAATTGTATGTTTTCTGAACTGGACAACTTCCATGTCCAACTGGACCAGAATGTGGGCAGAAAAGATTGTAACTTGTGACTATCTGATAATTGGCCTAAACTGACCGCTTTTGCCAAAGCTTTAATCACAGAAGTAGTAGGCAGCATTATTGACAGTTTTAGAAGTCAAAACTCAGATTTAAAATTTCACTAAGAAACTGAGTAACAGCCAGTGCAGCAAGTTTAAAAGGTTTTATTCATGGTTAATACATACTATCTAACATTTTCAGAAATATTCAAGAATGCACCAATATAAAGTGTAGTGCAATAGATAAGGGAACTGTACTATGCTTAGCTGCATAAAATGGACTCTCAAAAAGAAATTTCTGACAGATATATACAAAAAATATGTTGTCTTCTGTTCTTTTTACCTGGACATCCAACAGAACCTATGGAGCCAGCATGACCCAAAGCTGTGAACCTGCACAAGTGCCTTTTTACGATTTCTCAACTCTGTTCTTTTCTAGTTATTTCCAGCCCACATAAATTTGTAACTCAGTTTTGTCATATATGAAATAAGCCGCTGAACAACACCAGCTGGATCTATTGAAATCAATGTGTACATCTGGGTATTATCCTCCTACTGGAGGTACCACAACTCTCATATCATCACGGATTTCCTGTGTAGCCTCATACATACATTGTACTGGCCAGATAACAGAAACAAAGCACAGAGGAACACCAGCTGAAAAGTTGTCCACAGCAGATTAGTAATTATCCAGTATGCAGGTGAGCAATCATCTACTGTTTGTTGTACTCAGTGCCAATCTGCAGAAGCTGATGCTATAATACGTCTACAATTATCACTGCTTGAAGTGACTATATGTAATAATACACTTTTCCTCAAAGATTAGCACAGCTATTGAGTGCCAAGGAAATCCTCAAATGAGGAAGTTCTTGATGTGCTTGACTTGCTATTGGGATCTCTGGGGTTGATCAATAGATGTGTTTTGGGCATCCTGTATGATGTAAGGTATGCCACTTACTTTCCCATGCCTTAGTTTTCCAATATAAGATGTGAATAATACTTCTCAGTCTTACATATGTGCCAAATAAAAAATTCTCAGATACTTTCAAGGCATTCTGATGAGATGACAATGCACAGGAAAGCATCTGAAAATGAAAAGGCACTGATAGGATGAAAATGGATGTCTGGACTGTGTTAGCAATTTATCATTGAGATGTACAGGCCGCCTTGTTACTTCCAAGGGGTGTAAGTTAAAAACCTGCAAAGCAGGTGATCAGCTGAATGAAAGCCATCTAGTTTTTAACTTAAAAATGAAATACAGATCACCCAGTGAAAAAGTGTATCCATGAAAGCAGGAATCTAGTAATAAATTTGGTTAGGAGATACAGCAGAGGACAGGATGAGGACAAATGGTATTGCCTGTGGAAGGAAGCAGTTTAGAAAGAATTCACTCTACCGTATTTAATTGGGCACAAGTAACACATTTAGACTAAGATGGCTGTAGACATTCTCTCAACAGTCAGCTGAAAGAAAGAAAGATACCTCCAGAGTGTCCCTCACCTCATCTGCAGTTTGAAAGCACGCAGGGTTAGCCAGTCTCCCCTGTGCTGGCTGCAAAGGCAACACAGATCACTAGCTTTGCCTGGTTATCCACCTTTCAGATAGCTCAGAGGTAAAATTAACCCTACCCTACTTTTTTTTCTTAAGTAATAGCTAGAAGCCTAATGCTAGCAGTTATCTCCTAATAATGAACAATCAGACATTGCACCACTACATGAGTGAAGATGTGTCTTTATTATGAAAGAATATACATATATATATAAAAGAAGTATAACTAACCCTATCCTTTCAATTTTTGTAGAAGTAAGGAGGGCAGTCAGCAGAATGGCTACCTTGGACATCCAAAGGGCAGACTTTGGCCTGTTTAGGAACGTGGTTGACAGAGACCCTTGGGAGCAATCCTGAAGGCAAATGAGTTCAGGAAGGTTGGACATTCTTGAAGCAGGAACAAATAAGAGCAGGCCATCTCCATGTGCTGAAAGATGAACCAGCAGAGAAGCTCGGCCTGGCTGAACAGAGAATTTTGGCTGGAAATCAGGGTAAAAAAGAGAGTGTATCACCTTTGGAAGAAGGGGCAGGCAGTTTTGGAGGACTACAGAGATGTCATGAGGTTATGCAGGGAGAAAATTAGAAGGCCAAAGCCCAGCTAGAACTTAATACGGTTACTGACAATAAAAATGTTTCTATAAATACATCAACAAAAGGAGGGCTGAGGAGAATCTCATAGAATCTCACAGTGTGTAAGGCTGGAAGAGACCACAGTAGATCATCTGGTTCAGTCCCTGCTCAAGCAGGGTTATCCTAGAGCCCATTGCACAGGATTGCATCCAGACTGTTCCTGAATATCTTCACTGAGGGAGCCTCCACAACCTCTCTGGGCAATCTGTTCCAGTGGTGGTCACCTGCACAGTAAAGAAGTTCTTCCTCATGTTCTTCACCCTTTACTGGATGAGGTGGGAACATAGTGACAAGGGATAAAGAAAAGGCTGAGGTACTTAATGCCTCCTTTGCCTCAGACTTCAATACTAAAACCAGTTGTTCTCCAGGCACCCAGTTCTCCAAGCTGGAACACAGGGGCTGGGAGCAGAATAAAGACCCCATAATCCAAGGGGAAACAGCAACTGCTACACCAATTAGACATGCACAAGTCTATGGGGCCGGATGGGATCCACACAAGGATACTGAGGGAGCTGGCAGAGGTGCTCAGCAAGCCATTCTCCATAATTCCCATTATCTATCGTCATGTATTGCAGGTGTTCTGGAGCTTTGCCCTGTTCCAGTGCAGCCTGGATCGGTCCATGGCAGATGGTAGGGCTGTGTTTCCACTCCTGGGCAGTCGATTCCAGGTGTGCCTGCAAGTGAAAACGAACTGTGTCCTGCACTCTGCTGCCAGGGGACTGAGAAAAATGCATTAGCAAGGTCAGCTGTGACATACCACTTGGCTGCCTTGGACTCCGGTTTGTATTGAAGTTCCAGCATGTCCAGTATAGCAGTACTCGGTGGTGGTATGACTTCATTCAGGCCACAACAGTCTATTGTTACTCTCCATTCTCTATTAGACTTTCACACTGGCCATATGAGGCTATTAAAGGGTGAGTCCTGCTGATCACTCCTTGGCTCTCCAGCCAACAAATCAGCTTATGGATGGGAATCAGGGAGTCTCAGTGCAATTCTGCTGCAGATACACTGCGATGGTAGTGATCAGCACCTGCTGTTCTTCAGCCTTCAGCCACACAACAGAAGGGTCCTCCAAGAGATCTGGCAAGGTAGACAGCTGCTTCCTCACCCTCTAACTCCAGACCACTGGACCCATGTAAAGAACACAAGAATTATTGTGTACAGCCAGAATGCAAACCAGAGAGGCCGAACTGTTCTACTTCGTGCGTTTGCATTACCATAATCCAAGAAGAACGGGACAGCTGCTTTTAGCAGCCTTAGGTACACTGCAGATACGGGATCGGCTTCTGAAGGATCCCTCGGAGGAAAAGGTAGAGACATCCCCTTAAGAAGCTGGTCAGGACACACAGCCCCGCTGTTCTGTTACAGCTAAAGGAAGCTTCAAAATATAACCTGCCATCGTTAAAAGAGGAAAGCTTTCTCAGACGCATAGTTTAATAAGTTCCCGCTATCCCCCTCCCGTGCCCTGCACTTCGCACACGGAGACCGTCCGTCCCCAGCGCGCCTGCGCACGAACCTCTCCCGCTCGGACTCCTCAAGGCTCCGGGGCGGGCGGGGGCGCGCGGCCGCTCTCCTCCAATGGGCGGGCGTGTTTCCCTCCTACGACCAATCAACGCTCGCTTCCCCCGTCCTGACCAATGGAAAGCGCGCTCTCGGGGCGGTGGTCACATTCGAACGGAGAGCGGCGCGCGCAGCCCCTCGGCGGCGGTGCGGGAGGGACGGGACGGGACGGGCCAGGCAGGGCAGCGGGGGAAGGGCGCCCGGGCCGGGACGGAAGAGCGGCCGGGTCAGACCGGGCCGACTAGGGCAGAGGGAGGTAAGAGCGGCCGGGCGGGGAGGG
>VZRE01012759.1:278903-365212 GCA_013396775.1 Cephalopterus ornatus | reverse complement strand
GCAGCACGGGGGTGAGGGCGGCCGGGCCGGGGGACAGCGGCCGTGCTGGTGTAGCGGTGAGGCTGCAGAGGTACTGGGCCGGGCCGGGGGACAGCGGCCGTGCTGGTGTGGCGGTGAGGCTTCGGAGGTGCTGGGCTGGGCCGGGCTCCTCGGCCCACCGGGAGTTTTATGTGTTCTTTGTCCAACGTTAGAATTTAATGCTTTCCTATTTCTTTTCATGGGTAGTGTTACTAGTTATTTAAATCGATGGTGTTTTTTCTTAGCGTTGGGTGGTTTCTTTTTCCTTTTAAGAAAATCCTGTTGTAGGACTTGCAAACAAAGTCAAATAAAGACTGTACGCTTGTGTAGCTTTTTTTTTTTTAAAGCATGAGTAGATGCTCCAGAAACACCACGATTCTATATATTTTGGGGAATAGTTGCTTGATAAAGGATAGGCTTCTTGTAGCAGTTGCACTAGAAGTGATTTATTAACTTTATCTAGATAGGGAGCTAATTAATAATCTCGTAGAATCCAGTCTTGGCATCAGGGTATCATATGCGGTATGAGGGAAGCTGAAGTTGGAGGGGATTTGGAGGGCTTTGATTTAAAGTCATGTTTTGATGACTGCTTATGGAATAATTTAGCTTCTCTCTTTCTTATAACAATTTTTTAACATCTGTCTGAAGCAAGGAAAAGCTGAAGGATTTCTTTTGTGTGCTTACCATTGCAACTTGCTCTTTAGAATTTAGCCTAAAAGCTTGCATGGTCTAACAAGGTCTGCTTACATGACTTCCCATGGGTTTTTAAAGAAACTCAGCAGTGTAAAAACTACTATCTGCTCCTTCACGTCATTAATAAATACTAGCTTCTGATGTAATATCCACAGAACACTAATTGATAATTGGATGGATGCTGTGTGTTTCTGAAGGTGGTTATGCGTTGTTATTACATGTTCCCATTCTTGCTTTGAACCAAGGTGACAAGATCGTGGAGGCAGGAACTTCTAAACACTGAAATGTCTATATAATGGACCTCGATGTTCAGGAAGGGTCCTTGGTAGGACATACTGTAGTGTGTTTATGTGATGTTGATATAACTGCACTTGGAGATAGTTCTGCTTCCTTTAACAGACAGGATTTCCTGTACTACATGCAAGAACGTGTATCTTTGCTTAAGTGGTGAGCACTAGTAAATCATTACTGGAATATGCAAACAGAATAATGGAAAAAATGGAAAAAAAACTGTAGAAAAAGGTGTCCACAGTGAGTTTTCTCCTCTTGTTTGTTTGTGATAGGAAGGGAAGGATAGTGGGGGTGTGTGTGGGAGGGGGTGTCAGAAAATGTATGCTTGGCTAAAGTTCTTGATTTTGAGGGGTAGGTGTCATTTCACCTCTTCTACATAGAGGACTTGTTTGAAGTTCTTCATCATGTCTTGACAGGAGTAGATGCTCTAATCAGGCCATAGGAACAATGCTAAACAAATACTTAAGGTAATGGTGTAGCTACAATGGTGTGGACATATGGGGAAAATGTAGGTAATAGGATGTTAATTTCTTTTACTAGACTGATCAGTTCACTTGGAGGATAAAAGCCTGGTGAACTCTTGGGCACTTGGTTAAAAACCTTACCTCCCTCTATACTTCCTTGGGTAGACAAATGCAAAATATCAGTAGATTCCAGGGGCAAGAGCAGTGTACCTTTTTGTTCAGTAACTAAAAAGTGTTTTCGTACTTTCTTAAAACTTGCATTTGGGGAGAAACTGCATCTGGCTTCATTTGGAAATGGAGCAAATAGTGAAAGTATTTCAAGACTGGATGCTGTTACTTCTCTTTTTTTATCAATAAATATTTGAGTGTATTACACATGAAATCCTATGGCTAACCTGTACTGTCACTTTGTCCATTTCCACTGTATACTGCTTTTTAGTATGCCCTTTGGTTCCTTGTTTAGTGGGTCTGTGTGAGGGGTTGAAACTACCACACTGTATTGAAAGGTAGTTCTGTATCTTCCTGATCTTTACATACGTGTTCTCCGTTTCTTGATTCTCTGTCCCTAACCTTGTCTCCTGCAGGAATTTCTAGATCTTGGGTGTGCTGCAGTGTAGCTGTTGCAGTTGGAAGCTCGGTTCTGTTGAGTGTGTGTGTGTAACAGCGTGTGGCTGTTCTAGGCTGTTGCTGTCTTTTCAGATTTTGAACACTTAGCCCAGCGAAATTGATAGCAAATGCGTTCTTTAAAGGTAATCATGCAGCAGATTAAGAAAAAAAGGAAACTCTGAATACTTGCTTATGGTTGAACTTTGGCATGAGTAGAAAGACTACTGGCAAATCATAATGATAAGTAGGCCATTACTGTACTTTTTTGGTCTCCAAACATCATAACAAGCCGACACGTTTGCAAGTGCTTGTCTTCATTCACAAAGTAATCTTTGAGCTTTTTTGTTCTGTTTTTATTACTATATAGGAATACTTTTATTGATTTAATGAAAACTGTGTTTCTGGGATGTCATAAGCATGAGGCAAGATTACTGATTCATTTACTTTTCAATGTCTAACCATTCAATTTCTGATACACAGGCACTTCTTCAGGACTGGAGAGCTGCATTTCTTTCTTTGGGGCTCATGGAATCATCTGAGGTAGTCTGACCCTCATCCACCTTATGTTTTTGACAAGACATATCCATTCTTCAGGAAAGATTTTCTCCATAGTAGTACACATTGAACCTTGAGCAGTTAAGCAGCACACCAGAAATGTAAGTTTGATGCATACTGTTGAGACTTTAAATCAAATTTATGCAGAAATTTATTTTTCTCTTTGTATATTGCATTTGGCAAGCTATCACTGCAAGAAGAATAATTAACCTTTGACATTGGTGAGGAAAATATAAATACTCTGTTTTAAAAAAAAACAAAATCCATCTGGGAATTGTTAGCAATTACAGTCGTAATGAGAGACTGTGGTATTACCGAACATGAGGTAACCTTCTTTTGGTTATCTTGGTCCTTCAGGTTATGGAGAATCTGACTTCACCTATACTTTGAGGGAATGACTGGAGTTCAAGGACTGATCTCTAAGGGTATTCTCACCCACAAAGAGGAGATTGGAGTATCTGATTCCCTGTAGTCCTTTCTACTGTATTTGCGAAAGGCAAAACTGCAGTGTGTACCAAAATTTTCCTTATGAAATGAATGATTGTCGTCTTTGGCATGTGTACAGTCTTGGCTATAGTAATTACCTATGTAATTTTTAGCAACACGATCTCCAGGAGATGAGGCAGTTTACAGACGCACTCTCAGAACAGCCTAAGTTGACTCTTTGGGAGAAACAGATATTAAAGGAAGTTTCAAACAAGCATTGAAAATTAAATTATTAATTAATAATTAATTATTCAAATTTTTTTTGGAAGATAAATAAGGATGGTTCTTTTTTTATTGCCTCAGCTCAGGGAAATAAAAGTTGTATTTCAGATACTACTCATTTAGCATATAGTCTCTAGCTTTCATAATTTTTTCTGTACAGGTCTTACTTGCAGCTATATTTGGGGGGATGCTTGCTTCTACTTTACTTAGACCACTGAAAATATTTCATTTTGTGAAGGAAGGGACCATTTTCATAACTTAGTGCATTTTTTGCTTTTCCGCAAAGATATTCAAGTTAGGTCTTAAATGTCTCTCCAAACTCTAAGGTGCTAAGACCTCTTCATAGTGGTAATGTAGATGATGCTTTTGCCAGACTAAGTCTTGGAGTTTACACAAAGAAACTGTGCTTTGAACCTAGAACACTTCTATATAGACAAGAGCAGGCTTAATATTCTTGGTGTGCCATTTCTAGTACAGGATGAACATGAAATATGGCTACTACTGCTTGATAAACAAGCTCTGTAAGCATAATAATCTTTCTGATTTATGGTCTCTGCTTGTGGAAAGCTGAATCTGGTGCTCTTGAAGTAATGCCAACTTGTAGTGACTAATACTCTAAAAATTAATTGTGAGACTTCCTGAGAGTGGTGCCTGGTTTATTTTTTAGATAGTGGGGTCAGAGTTGAATGAACTTCATCCCATTCAATTCCTTCTCTATCAATAATTCGCCTAAAAATAGATCTAATGTTTCTGAGCCTTCCAGCAACTTCTCATCGACCTCTTATACCTGAGTACCAAAGGAACAAACACCAACAATTCACTGTAAAACTAAACTTAGTCTTTCTTTGAACCTATTTAATCTGTACAAAGTGCTTTACCTTCCCTGTTTCTGGGCTCAGCTTCACAGTAATTAGAAAGTCAAATCCCCTGGATATGCACTTAATTCAGCGCAGTTTTTAATATAACAATTCCCATGTTCATTAGAGGCATGGAACATTGGTGTGGGAAAAGCTGTGATCAGTGTAAAAGATTTTAACTGTAGCCAAAAAAGGAAGTAATGACATCCCTGTAATAGATTGCCAGATGTGCATAGATGATAAGGAATATAGAAAATTACGTTAATGGTTTTTAGAATATAAGTAGATTATAGTGAATGGAAGGGGATGTAAACTGGGAAGGTGTTTGAATTGTGAAAATGCTTGCTTGTGCTGCATCTGTTTAAATTGCTGAACTTTTTTTTTTTTCCTTTCACTAGCTGTGCAGGAAAGAAACTGCAAGCTTTCCGTGTATCCCTAACAGGTGTTTTACTATAAACAGTGGTTTTCAGCATTTATTGATTGGTGGAGCTCTCAAGTCTTCTAATGAAGGGTTGGACAGTTATAATTCCAGTATAGTTTAATTTGCAGTGTCTTTGATGGTGTGTGTTGATCTGCAGGTTACACCCTTATAGTCAACAGATCCCTCGAGTACCACTGCACCATAATATATTAATTGAGACTTGAGAGTGAGGAGCGTAACACTTCTTACATTTATTTAGACGTGTTACAAACTGCAAATCTAGATTTAAATTACCATATGATAGCTAAGTTACTGTTATAAAAGACTCAGAAAAAATCTAACTTTTCCGAAATACCAAGTTCAATGATACTCACTTTAACTTTGTTTTTACATCTTTTTGCCAACATTCTTTCTTTTTCAATGCTCTCTGAAAAACCCGTGTGCACCCTGCCCGGATTTGTGGGAACTTCTAAGCCCTTACCTAGTTAGTCTGTTCTTTAGAAAGAACCCTGTGTATGGCAAACTTTCCTATTCTGTCATAGTATCTTTTCACACTTCTACCTGTCTGTAAAACTTGCAAGATTGTGACTCTCCATCCTTGTGGTGAGACAATCCCTGGGTCCTCTTACTGTCACAAGCTGTGCAAACTAAGGCTGTAGATGGACAGTGTATCTTTCAAGGTATGTATTTATTTTCTTACTGATAAATTTATTTCTCCTGAATTCTCTTCGGGCAGAGAGATGCATAGTTCATCCCTGTCTCGTCACAGCCTTAATGAATAATTCTGGGTAAGCGGAAGCAGAATTGTTTCCTTTACTTCATACATAAAAGCAGTGGTAACTTTCAAATATTTGTCTGTCTTCACTGCTTACAATGAGAGCAGAGGTTTGGAGTTGAGTATTCATCTGTGACTTCAATTTTATAGTGTCAAAAGCTTTCTTTCCCTATGAAAAATGCTGCTTTAAGGGAGGTGTGTGTGTGAGAGGTGACACATCTAAGGTACTCTAACCCAGCCCTATGGATGTCATCAAGTGAAAGTCTGTCCTTCCTGCCTTTCCTTTCTCTTGTCCATATGCTGACACAGTTGACAAAGCAGGAGAAACATCAAGCAAAATGGTAAAAGCTCTTCTCACTTTTTATGTAGTTATCTGTTGGGATTTGTCCCTGAGCTGGGTCACTACGAAGTCTGACAAGTGCTCATTCTATTGCAGTTTATTCCAGTGAGGTAGGAGGAGTGTACAGCTGGGATGAGGCCTGTCTCTTAGCCAGCCTAATGTACAGATTCAGGATGTGCTTTAATGCAATAGATTCAAAGCTATTTTGGGTAAACCATCCCATCCCCCATTTTATTCAAATATTGAATGTACCTTACTGGAAAGGGCTACTGTGTAGCATGGACTAGGATTTGGGTGGATCAGTTAAGTACTAATTCTTTTTGTTCTTCAGAGTTGTCTTCTGTGAAGTGGTTTACTCGTCTAACTACCATGACAAAAGGTTTAATAGAATATTTGTTATGTAATGTGCTTGAATCTCAAGCTGCAAATTATACAGGAGAGGCTTTCCCATGGTAATTCCAATGAAGGTGAGCTACAGCAGGGTTCTTCAGTAACTAACCTGTTTTTTAACCTTGTGCCTGCAGATGGAGGAGGCAGACCTAAGTGAAAGAGGATTGCCTCAAATTGCATCAATCATGACTAGAGTTAGAAACTTGAAAAATAAATACAGAAATGAAGACAATATCACAGATGAGCTGAACTGCACTAAAGTCTCAGCTGATACAACAGGTATTTAGTTTTGTTTTTCTTTTGTCACTTGTGCAACAGATCTTAACCTGGATTGAGTGAAAGGATTTAGCATTTCTTCAGTATTAAGGACCACAAAGTAAATTTTGTTACTCTTTGCTTCCTACCTGCGTTGCTCTGATCTTGTTTAAAAAATAAAATCAGTAATTGTTTTGTGGGATAGCTTATAAGAAGTGTTTTCTTCCATTCATGTTTGTGTTTTTAATCAATCATTTTTTGTTTTTCTGTCAGATAACTCTGGAACTGTTAATCAAATAATGCTGACAGCAAATAATCCAGAAGATTGGCTATGTTTTTTGCTTAGACTAGAGAAAAAGGGTGTTCCTCAGATGGATGTTAGCCTACTGAATAGACTCATTGGTCGTTACGGTCAAGCGGTGACTGCATTGCCTGCAGAAAAGTATAGTCAAGATGAGAGCTATGCTCGCATCTTGGTGAGATTTGCAGAGTTGAAAGCGTAAGTATAAATTTTCAGTATAAGAACTCATCATTCTGTGCTTGAATTATGACGAAAATACCTTGTTTTGTAAGTGGTTTCTGCAACAAATTATCATGGAGTGTGTATGTTTTCATATTGGCTGTTTGAAACTGAGCAGCTTTGGTGAGTCAGCTTATCAGTTGTCTCCACAGTGCTTGCATTTTTTGTATATGCTAATAAGCATATACAAAGATGGTTTAGAGCTGTTTGATTTAGAGATGTTAACTCTTTTTTTGTCTTGGTTCTATATGTAAGGTACATAGGGAAAAAGCAAGAGACTGTTTTTTCAGTTTTATACTACTATGCTTTCTCCATTGCTAGGACTCAGCAGTTAAATTAGCTGCATGAGGATAGGAAGAGTGTCTCAGAACATTGTTCTATACTTCCATACTTTGAAAATTAATTTTGATTGTGGTTATTTATTGCTTTATTCAGTCCAGACTTGAACAGTGTGGTTGTTCAGATATGTTCAGACATAATTTAGGGCAGGGTTATAATTTGATTTTTTTTCATAAGGAATTCTTCTGAAATATCTTGAAATATCAGTACAGCAAATATTTTGATGAAGAGCTGTAGTTGAATATTGCAGCAACGTAACAATTAGAGCTGAGCAGTGGTCTTCCAGTGAACATGGCTAGTCTCTTTCTTGTACGTCCTTCCTCTATTTTACTCTTCAGCACGTGGCTTCATCTTGCAATATAATTGTCTACTCTTTGTACTGTCATTTGCATGGGTCTCTCTGCATCACTATTGACTAAAAGCATACAGTGTAAGTAATCTGTTGAATCCCCTGTTAAGAAACAAACAGGAGTGAATAGTGAGCTTCTTGTGAATCCTTAGTATCTTGAAGAGGTAAGGTGTTTATGTGTAATTGGAATAAAGAATCTCTTCCAGAAAGACTCTAAAGATACTGAGAGATGGCATTCTTGTTTAATGGTTAGTTGCTTTTCCTCAGAACAGAAACTGTGTAACATAGGCTTCTGGATGATACTTTGTGGAATTTCTTTTCCAGAATAGCAATTGGATGCTCTTAGCCAGTCACATCTTTCATCTCATTATAGGAGAGTTTAAGTTCAGAAAGATTATTTCCCTAGTCACTTGGACCTATTCCCACTTGATCTTTAGAACATGGTTTGAAAAGCAGATACTTCTAAGGTGTGCATAAGAGTCCAGCATTCTGTGTGTTGTATTGCAGAAAGTAAAACTGAAGATTCTGTCAGTTAATGCATTAATATTATGACCAGTTTTAGTTGCAGTGTCTCACTGAAATGTTTCTAGTTATTTCACTGCTACAGCCTTTAGGGGCCTTCTTGGGAGAGCAGTTTGTCTCATTTCACTATTAAAATGCACTCTGCAACTGTACTAAATATCTTGTACTTCGGTAGCCAGCATTACTGTAGAATCTACCTGTGTCACTGGATAGTTCAGATCTGCTCTTTTTGTTTTCTGCTGCACATTTTTGATTGGCAAATACCATCAGTCATATGTTTCCTGACTTGCCTAATGAAAACTTGTTTTTAACTCCAAACGCCTTTTAAAAAATGTACTCACCAAAATCTAGTGTAGCATCAATCCGAATGGAACTTCACTGTAAGCATCCCCCTAAATGATGGTTCCTCATTTGAAAATTACTTTCAGATATATTAGCCAGTTCTTAACCATCTAATTATAAGCTAATACTTTCTTGTTCAGAGTGGCATATAATATCAATTATTTATATAAAACTGCATTTATGAACTGTATGTGCAATCACACCAGCAATAATTTTAATTGCTTTTAACTGATGAGACCTAAAACCCAATAATGTTGTTTGTCTGTAGTTTTTGGAGATTAATGTTAAGTTAATCAGCAAGAGGTTATTTGGATCTTTTGTGTTTTGGCATTTTTCTCATTGCTCATAATTTTTTCTCATTGCTTACTTTTTCTGTTTGAAATTTCTCTGGTGTTCCACTCTGGGCTTCTCTGTTCCTGGCTGTCAGTTTGTCTAGTGCTATGTATTTTGTCTCTGCTTGGTTTTAGCTCCTATTAAAGAAAATCCTGTCATCTCATGACTTCCTAGGGTGCTTCTGGTTTATTTTTTTAGCTATTGCAAATAAAGCAACACTGATAGGTTCTCTGATGATATACTGCCTTTGGTGGGAGGAGAAATATGCTTTTCAGTCGAGTTCTCTTTGCTGTTCTCCCAAATGTTCCATCTAAACAAGTTGGAAAAGAAAGTCAGCATCACAGACTTCAGAAGCAGTGACAATGGTGTGAGATTTTAGTGTCTATTGCCATCAACATTGTTTTCTTCTGATCACAGAATCTTAGAGTGTTAAGGGTTGGAAGGCATGTTAAAGATCACATAGTTCCAGCCCCTCCTGTCATGGTCAGGGATGCCTCCGACTAGACCATGTTGCTCAAGGCCTCGTTCAACCTGGCTTTGAACACTTCCAGGGTTGGGGCATCCACTAACTCTTTGGGCAACTGTTCCAGTATCTTACCCGTCCTTACAGTAAAGAATTTCTTCCTAATAGGTAGCCTAAATTTCCCCTCTTTGTTTGTACCCATTATTCCTTGTCCTATTACTACAGTTCCTGGTGAAGAGTCCCTCTTCAGCTGCTCTGATACTGGAAGGCTACTATGAGGTCTCCATGCAATCTTCTCTTCTCCAGGCTGAACAGCCCCAATGTTCTCAGCCTCTCTTGAGAGGAGAGGTGCTCCAGCTGCCTAACTGTCTTTGTGGCCCTTGTCTGGACTCTTGCCAACAACTTCTTGTGCTGGGGTTCTCAGAGCTGAACACAGTGTTTAAGGTGGGGTCTCACAAGAGTGGAGTAGATGGGGAGAATCACCTCCTTTGACCTGGTGGCCATGCTGCTTTGGATGCAGCCCAGGATACACTTGACTTTCTGGGCTGTGAGTGAACATTGCCAGCTCATGATGACTTTTTCATCAACCATCATCCCCAAGTCTTTCTCCCCTCAATGAGTAGGTGTGAAACTGGATTATTCCTTTCTTGGCACTGGACCTTTATTGTCCTGGTATCTTCTCTAGCTGCAGTCTGCTGTGCCAACACCTTTTGACCAATTATGATACCAAGGTTGTCTGAGGAACCTTTGAATGTACTCTGAAATAGTCAAAGGCAAACAGTGCATCTCTGTCTGATCTGTATTGTACCTTGACCATGCCAGGCCTGCTCTCGAATGTGCTTCTGACTATAGCACAGTGCCACCAAGTGTGTGGCACTTGATGCCTATTGCTAGTGCCTTGGGTCTTGTTCTTTGTGTTGCTATCCAAGCTGTTGCTGCTTTCTATTGGAACTTAAATTTTAATATGCTCTTGGAAAGTGAATTAATTCATGTTACAGCCTTACTTCTTTTCCTCAGCCTTTGCCTGCAGATGGGTTATTCCATGCCTGTCCTATTTCTTTGGGTGATCAGAGATGAGTTCAGTAAACCTACTGGAGTCTAGTAACATGCTTAAACTATGATAGGTTATCTCCTTAATTCTACAGAATTCTACTGGAAATGTTTTCTGTAGCTTTCCATGTTGCATTTTTTTGTACTTTTGTTTTGAACCATTGTCATAAATTTTTTGCTCTTCCCACTTTTAAATGGTACCTTTGCTTTCCTGTTGAGGCAGGGTTGAATTTTGGAAAGAATTCCTTTATCTCTTGATTATGGATGTTGCTAGTAAAAGTGTTAATCTTCTTTTTTAATAATATTAAATAGGGAGAGTGAGTTTATTGAAACAAAATGTTAATTTATTTCATAGTGATGTAGATTTAGGCCTTTTGTATCTTGACTAGTATTAACTTAGGCTGTAGTTCCTCTAGAATATTTAAATGTTGGTGTACTCTGTGCAAACACTATCCTACTTAGCAATCTATGGTTGAATGTAAAACTAGGATTAAAATTTGATGAAAGTAAATAAACTGTGCGGTGTGAAATATCTTGTCTGGACTTCGTGGCTTAGTCTCTATGTTTTGAAGTATACCACGCTTGCCACTGCTTCTTCTGGTGTGTCTGCAGAAAATAGACTTAATCCACATTGTGCTACCAAATTTCACTGATGAGACTGTGTTGTCTAGGAGTAGGGGGGAGAACACTGAATTCCCTACATCTGGTAAGGAGTTGATGTTCACGTAGAAGCCTTAATAGAGGTGGCTATTGGATAAATGCTCTTGTTATGTCCTGATTTTCTGTACATATGGTATTTTAGATGTACCTGCAGAAACAACTTCCTTCAATGACCTACGTCTCTGCTAAGGGAATCTGACAGTTTGGGTACAGTTGCAGAGGCTCTTCATTGTAGAACAGCTCATAACCTCTAGCGAAAGTTTGGAATTCAATATTGCTTTTATGTAACAGATTGCTTTAGGAACACCAAGAGTGAAAAATGTATCGTATTAATCAAGTCAGATGAAACATTATATACACTACTAGTTACATCCTGCAGCAATCTTTGTCCTCTGCCTTGCAACCTCCTTGTATAGGAGTGGTTGCATCTAGAAGAATGGAGATGTTTCTCTGGATACTCGGCAAGTAGCCTGGAAGGGCGACAGGTGGGTGTTCTGTACTGGTTAGTGGGTGCTCCGAGGGAAAATGTCGACGTATTTTGAGGCATAATACAAGCAGTGACAAGGGATGAGTCCTTCAACTTTCTCTTCTGGGTTTGAGTACTTTCTGGATTTTTGCAAAGGTTCAGCTTTATATATTTCAATTCTTAGCTTTCTAAGGTTTGTTGTGTATTTGTAGTACACTGATTGCTGTAAGGGAGAGGAAAATCTTTATCTATAGATGGATTGCTTTCCCAGAGTTATTTAAAGCTATCACCCTGCACATGGAACTTGTTTCTCAAGCTCTTAATCTTTTGTAACTATTAATATGCTGTCTTTACAGACTTCAGGATCCAGAGGAGGCACGGGACCAATTTCATCTGGCCAGACTGAACTGCAAGAAATTTGCTTTTGTGCATGTGGCTTTTGCACAGTTTGAGCTATCACAAGGTGCGTTTAAAAAAAAAAAAAAAAAGGCAAGCTTGTTTGGTGTTGCTGTTCTGTGTTGTTCTAGGTTTTGTTGTTATCAACTTTTTCTGTTACATTATTTGCAAGGAAACTGGTAAGTATTAAATCAGAAGGGAAAAAAAAGCTGGATTTTCTTACTGAGAATGTGGGTTCATTTTTGAATGAAAATATGCCCATGTTCATGATAGTTTTTTTCAGTTTAGAAATAACTTTCAAACAAGATGAAAACTGTCAGTGTTTTCTATTTTTTTAGCTTAGATCTTGCAGTGGAAGGTTTTTGCGTAAGGCTCTCTCTGCATTGAAGAGTGATGCTCAAATTTGGGTGATGATTTCCCTTTAGATACTTTGCTTGTGGAACAAATTCTGTCTTCTTCCAAACAGCAACTGTAGACTCTTGGTATGTTTTTTATTAACTCAAGATACACTATCAGTGTGCAGTTTGGTTGCCTGGTACTTGTTAGCAAGGCTGGGTTGCCTGCCCGTAGGGTGTTTTTGGGTTTCTCTCCCTTCCTTGAGTGATTTGAGCAGTGATCTCTGTCACCCTGTTTATTTCTTCCTTTAACATCTTGCTCTGTACGGAAAGACAAGCACATCCCATTAAAGCTGCTTTCTTATTTGAAAAGAAAAGGCTTGGTGGATATATCTTGGGTTTTTTGTGATTTGATTGTTTTCATGTTTGTTGTTTGGTTTTTTTTCAGTATCATGCAAACTGTTGTATACTGCCTAGTATGAGAAATTCTCCCTAAACTTAGCTACAACAAATAATTAAATGAAATTAATCTGCCTATTTTACACTCTGGATTCTGAATACACTTTACATTTTTATTTCTCTTCATTTACTGCTGTTTATTTTCCACTGGTAGTGGTTTTCTCTATAAATTGTTTGCTCCAGTACTACTTTTTAACTGTGTTTTAAGATACAGTTTAGATGTTCAAAGTATGTCCCACTTAAAGCCATTGCGTTAAAATCAGTAATAGATACTCATTTATCCTCTCACATTTTCCAGTTTTCCTTGACTGGTAAGTTTATTTGTAGTGGAACAGAAAAGGCTGTGGAAACCCCCCTCAAACACATGCTATGTAAAATAATTGATGGAGGAAGTTCACTGAATATGACTCTACAGGATGGGGAGAAGACAAACATTTGCACATTGTGACTTGAAATTACACAGTCTTTCTGTTTCACATAAATTGGTTATCTGACCAGTCTTGTTCTAATATAATCTTGTGTGGTATTGAACTTCTAAACAGCAATAAATAGTAGCTAATAATTTGCTTAGTGAGCACTGTATGTTTATTTAAACAGATAATAAGACATTAATACTGCAATAATAAAGATATTGTTAAATAAGTGTAATAAAACCTATTGTGTAATTTAAGTGTAGAAATGTTGCTACAGGTTACCAATGACTAAATTCATCCTGTAACTGTGGGATGTGTTCATACAATAGTTTATCTTACTTTGACAGCAAGTAGTTAACGTAAAATGAAGTCCTAATCCCAAAGGAAATAAGCCAGTTATGATTGGCTTTGTATCTCCAGTGTGCTCTCTGATTTGTATCTGTTACCCTTGAGCTGATCTAAGTGTCATCTGGAAATGTGTATGGAGCTGTAGTGTCCCTGCTGCGTGCTTCAAAGAGGATTAATGGAACATGTGATTTGTGTAGTGTTACTTAAGAGTGCTGTTGCTTTTTCACTGAGTGTGTCCAGCTTAGGCCAGAGGGAAAGGAGGAGAGTAGTGCTTTGTTACCTCCGCATCTCAGTGATTTCAGCAGTGCTTTGGCACACCTGTTAGTATTTCCCTTTGCATTAAGAGCAAAAAGTTAATTGTACATTCACTTTCTTAGCTCAGTTTTGCTCAAGATAAAGCTCAAGTTGAAATTATGAAATTAGAGTTGGCAAATTGATGTTGATTTCTTACTAACTGAATATTGGTGGTCTGAAAATGGAGTGACACAGTAAAGGTGCCATTTTGGGTTTGGTTTTTTTTTTACTTAAATACCAACTACAATTTCATTTAAATACGTCAGATAAGAATCTGTCTTGTCCTTATTTGGGTGCCTTGGGTAGTGTACTTAAAGCAAGATTTGCTGTAAATTGCTCAGAACTCATAAGCATAGGTAAAACTCTGCTTTTGGCTATATAAAATGTTATGCTAGGGTGGAGACTTCAGTCTTTTTGTATGTGACAAAGTGGACTGATTGAAACTCAGAAATACTTCTGACTTTACTTTTGTGCTTTGGGTCCTCTTCTGCTAAGGGGGGTGAAGCAGTTAATTTTTCACACGGGTGTTTTGGTGTCATGCTCTTTCTTACTCAGTGAGACACATAACACTAGGAGGAATTACTTTGGAGTAGCAGGTCTTGTTGAAGCAATGTGTGGTTACTAAATATAGCCAAAGGTAGAACCACAGAGCGCTGGTTAAGGATTCTTAAAGCCTATCCACTTGCTAATGATTTGAGAGAAAAAACAATGTTTGACTAGATGGTTAAAAACAAATAAGCACAAACCAGATTTAAATGAAAACATAACCAATCTAATTTTGGTGTTTCCTTGTTTTGGTGTCTGACATCACCTAAATAGGTTACTTAAAGCACGAGTTCCTAATACATACACTGCAGTCTCCCCAGCCTGAACTGCAGGCAGCATTGACATCCAACTTGAGTTAGTGGTGGGGTTTTGACTGCTGGAGGCATGGTGCTCTGAAATATGCTACTATATATTGTTAGAAATACTTAAGTATAAATGTATGTGGTACCTGTAAGAAGGAAATGGTTGATGTTCTGCTGCTTTGGAATTGAGGAAGAATGGCATTTGAGATTTCAGGGGCATTGACAGCTGTAACCGAACATGGCGTCATTTTGCACTGATGCTCCTTAAACCAGGGAATGTATTATAGTTGTGGTACTCGTCTTTGCTTATTTGACTTTTACTTTTTTTTAATAGTTGTATGTTTACATGCTTACATATGTAAACTGACTGCTCCCAATACGTTTTATTAAAACACTCACTTTTCCCTCCCAGCTCTCTTCAATGTTATCTGCTTATGGCATTTAATAATGTCTAAAATTGTAGTGAAACCATATCCTTGCTTTTCACTCCTCTTTTCTTAACTGTAGTGCTGCCTGGAGTAGTGATTGTTTTATTTAATACCTGCTTTTAAATTTGATTTCTATTAAGTGCATTAAAGATGTTTTATAATATATATGTAATAAAATTTTTATCTGGTCAGATCTAAATGGAAGTTCATAGAAGTTGTATTTCCTTGCTGATAGTACAGAAAAAGTGGATTTTAGAGTATTTTGTATTTCCTTACAGTTCCTATAACACTGAAAAATACTGAGAATGCATATTTTGTGACTTGGTGTTCAACTTAATGTGAAAAATTGACTTACATGATTCACTTTTAACTTGTTCCAGGCAGTATCCTTAAAGTGAATATTTAAGGGGAGAAGTGCCCAATGAACAATGGCTTCATAGAATGGTGAAGTGAATATAAGATATCATGAATGTAACCAGGTCATTCAAAAACAACATTGCCCTGGTGTAATTGTTTTTCACTCGCTGGATTTCTAACTCTGTGTTTCTTACTACTTAGAAAATGAGAAGAAGTGTAAGCAGATCCTTCAGAAAGCTGTGGAGTACTCTGCTGTTCCACTAGAAATGTTGGAAACTGCTCTGAAAAACTTTCATTTGAAAAAGAAACAGTTACTTCCAGATGAGGACAAGGAGAACTTAGTAGGTAATTGCAGTTTTTTTAGAATACTGGTTATACCTGTTTATACCTGTTGTAATATTAAATTGGAAAGAAATCTCTAGTGTTTTTTCCCTTCCAGGTCAAACCTCAATCTGCTATTGTCTAATAAACAGACATATTTGTTTATATTATCAATTTTACTCCTTCAGTACTCTTTTTTTTAACTTCAGTGCAGTGACTGTAGTTCACAGGAGCCGTGGGATGGTGAGTTCTGTAATTCTGCAAAGGGTGTTCCTCTCTCTGTCATTACGTATTTGTAGTTTGTAATAGAGACTGGGAGCTGGAAGTGTGAAATAAGAACTGCTGTTGGTAGAGAAGAAATAGAACAGAAACATACAGACTAAAGCATACAGATAGATTACTTGGAGGTGTATCTTCTGACACACTGAGGAAGTGCTGGTGGTCATTTCAGTGAAGTCAAATCCAGGAAAAATGATCCATTTCAACTTTATTTTACATATAGACAAAGCCCATGTGTTTATCAGTACTAAAGTGCTTGGCTATATCATAAAACATAACTGATCCTGATTGCTGGGTATGTAACTTCAATAAGGCGATAGTTACCTCTTGAAGTTTTCAGGAGGTAAGTTTGTTTGGAGTGGAATTGAGCAAAACACGTGGTTTGACTTAAATACTGAAGTGTTTGTAGCTAACTCTTCCAAGAGCGTCAAACACTTCCATGTTTTTGCATTGTATAAGGACAGAATGTAATTTCCTTACGGATATATTTTCACGAGTGTGGTTTGAGATTTGCCTGGCTCCTATTGAAACAACCTTTGAGTGAAATGCTCGTTGAGCGTGGGGAGGAAACCTAACATTTAGGAACAGTCATAATATTTAGTTATAATATTAATTTTTTAAATCAATTTTATTTTCTGTCCTGTTTTGTTTTTAGCTGAGGGAATGCCTCTGAGAGAACACATGGCAAAACTCTGTGTGCCAATTAGGAAGCAGTGAACTTTGGGGCAAGTGTAGGCTTATTTAGTTTTTCATCTGCATGAGCTTGTAACATTAGGTATTTGAAGAATGCTAAATAGTAGCTGAGTTATTTAGAGATAAAAGTTTAATATATATTTTATTTTCACAAAACTCATTGTTAATGTAAGTAGGAGTTGAATTGACACTTCATTATAAGATTAATGTACAATTTCATACAACTTTTGCCAGAACTTCAGTAACCAAGCAAGATTTTCTACTGGATTAACATTGGGGCTGGTGAATGAGCTGAATGCTATTGCCTGCCTTGATATTCCCTGACCTCACACAGCTCATAAGACCACTCTCAAATTTGCTATCAATGAAATCAACTGATTTGATTTTGCCCAATTTTTAATTGCTTAGAATAATTCAGTTGAATTTACCTGATATGAATTAGAGATTATTCTCAAGTGTCTTAATCTGAATGATTCTAACTATTTTCTTTACAGTATCAAGTACACAGGAGTCTGGGCTGCAGAACATAGTTGGAAATCAAACAAACATAAAAAGGAATGATTCTGGTGAAAATTCTTCTACTCTTAAACTTTTTTCTGGGTAATGTCTCTATTTCTTATTTAATTTCTTAAAACATAATTTAAACCAAAACCAAACATGCACACCAGTGTTGTTTGTTTGGGTTTGTGTTTATTTTGTGTGGTTTTGTTTTTGTTTCTTCAGGGAAGAAAAGTCACAGGAACTTGGTACTCTAGTTAATTATCACAATCCATTGAGACCACTAAACAAATCTAACCAGGTAGAACATGTAACACTTTCTTAAAAATCTTAAACTCTTCATTCTGCTTTACACATCTGATGGCATTCCATTTGCTCTTAGACTTGCCCATTTGGGAGGGTTCCTGTTAAACTACTGTCTGATGATGGTGATGATGTGGAGAATTCAGATGTCGTCCCACTTACGGCTAGTGTTATGAAGAGGTAAGGTTATTTGGTTTACTACAGCACAGCAGATTTTAATACTCCTTTTCAAGAGTGGTTTTATTGGATAGTGGAAATGTTAAATGATAAGAAGGTGAAAATTGACCTGATGATGATAGTCAAATAGTCATTATAGTTGCAAGAGGTATTACAGTAACCTTCTTCTGATCTTACTACTCAAATTCCTTGTATGAACGCATACAAAGATAAATTACTTGTTCCTACTAATCAGCAGGGTCAAAAGAAATGGAGATTCAGGCAGAAATAAACTTTGTTCAAAATATCTTCATGTTTGCATATTCCATTTTTTAAAATTATATAAAAGATAGTCTTGTAACTTTCAAAATATTTTTAAATCCTTATTTTTAACAAACTTCTTTGTATTGTTTCTCACTTCCCTATTAGTGTGGACCTGCTTTTCTGTATATTTGAAGCTTGTAGCCAAAAGTCTTCACATAACTGCCTTTTTCATCTAGTTCACAAAAAGGCCATTGTATGTTGGCATGTGTGGTAATTAACAATGTTGCTTCAACAGGCAAACATCCAGCTCCAGATGTACCGCTTTCATTGCACCTTTTACACCATCAGAACCAAAATCTAATGTGTGTGATTCGTATGACCTGGGAGACTTACAGGTAACTTAAATATCTTTAAAATACATATAAGGAACTCACTCTGGCTATCCTTTGGTATTAGAACGAAAGGTACAACACCACCTTTTTCAATTCAAGAAAGAAAGAAGGTATAATTTCCCTTTGTTAAGTAATCAGTAGTAGATAGAAACCTTCATCGTGGCTTTTAAATTTCAAAACTATTATGCCTAATCAGGCATTAAGAAAGAGCTTTCTCTAAACGGTACATCTAATGGGAGCAATAAGGGATAGTGTTAGAAATCATTATATGATTTGTGAAGAGGGGATAAGCAGATTTCAACTTGACCATGGGAGCTCTTTCAGATGTTGTCATGAGTTTTAGCTTGAAGTACTCTATTTAATGAATTCTGTTTAACTGAGTTTTAAATGCTTGATGGAGCTATAAATTATGGCTTTTGATAGAGGTTAGTTTTCAGCTATGCCTTGCATTTTCATGTCCCATGTCCTCATGTCCCAGAAGAAAATTCCAGAATAGAAACTATTTCGGTCTTTATTGCAGAAACTGGATTATGGAAATTCAGTGTGTTGATGTATTTAAAAATAGCATCAGTAATACTTGTCTGTGTAACCTGCACTGTTTTCTGAAGCGTATTTGAAGATGCTTTGTGGTTCATCTCTCATTTAATTACCATAAGGAAATGTCTTTTGGATACTACTCTTGAGTTCTTTGATTCTTTTAAGATGCTTTTTGTGTTCTTTAGTCCTTACAAGAAAAAGCTTCCTTACAATTGCAGATGTTGGATGAGGACAGCTTAGAAACAGCTAACAATTCAACTCTAACTCTCAAACCTGAAGTGGATACAAGTCTTGTGAGGAAAAGAGAAGGTAACTGTTTATGCCATGTTTGAGTAGTTTGAAATAGAATAAGCACTGAGAATATGCTGTCTTGCATTTCTAAAAAAAAATTCTAAATAAAATTAATAAATAAATTGCTAAATAGAGTGTTTTTCAAAAAGCAGAAGTTGATCTGATTGGAATTGAATTACTTAATTAAAATTTGTCTTTTGCATGGTGTCTGTGATAGTTGTGGGGAAAATATGACCCCAAAACCCACAGAAATCCCAGCTGTGACACTGTCCAAAACTGGAGTGCTAGGCTTGATGTAAAATGCCAATGTATAGTGCTAATTCATAATGTCCTTACCTTTTGCAATACATATAAGAAATAGGCATCAAAATAGCAATAGTGCAAGGTTTCAGCTTAAGATTTGCCAGCCTGAGAGTAGAAAAATATTGCCAGAATATGTCAGATAACAGTGCTAATTTATGCCACAAAGAAAAAAGGTAGAAAAATTCAAATGAAGGACTATAAAATTCTTGAAAGGTCAAGTTTTGGGGTTTTTGTTTTGAGACAGACTAATTATAGTGGTTTGCTTTTCCTGTGACTTTTCTTGTGTATGCTCCTAGTTTACCCTATAGATGCCCTAGATCTAACTTGCTTTGTTGAAGCTTAATCTTGAGATGGTTTTGGCTAAAGTAAGCTTAAAAAGGTGAGAGACTGTCTTTCACTTAAAACGGTGCAAAACTCCGACAATTCTCTCTGAATGCAGAATATTTGCACTATCTGTTGCTTTCAGCACTCTTTTTCTGTCCTGTTTACCCATTACATTGTGAAACTGTAGATAGCTTTTTCTGCTGCTGTTTATGTATCAGAGACTATTTTCTTATTTTAGGATTGTTGATGTATTTGAATTACTTATTTCTGCTTTGGTCAGCCCTTTCTTGTGTTTTTCATGGTTTCATCTATTAAGTGTCTGTTGTCTTTAGTCAGCTTCACTGCCCCATGCACATTTACTTATACATTTTAAATTTATGTCACTTTGAGCATTAACTTGTGTAATACAGTTTTTCCTCACCTGAGTTTTATCACAGCATATGCATACATCTTAATCTTTGGGCAAAGTATACAATAAATAATTTTCTTTACTGTCATAATTACTTTCTTATGAGGATTCTCAAAAGTATTAAAGCACTTTGTCAAAAGGCAAATTGCCCTTTTTTATCTATGTCCTGCAAAAGTCCTGAATTATTTTCACCTTTTTTTTCCATATACTCAGTGCAATCCAATTTGTTAAATTATATTGCAGGAATCCTTTTTTTTGTGTGAATGACACTTGTACTAAATAAATGTGTACTCTATAGATGCTTATTAAATTTCAGTGTCAGTCAAATGTGCTATTAACTTTTAATTACTGTAAATGCTTTTGCTTTTAAATAGGTAGCTTCAACCTTCACTGTATTGTCATTTTTAGAATTTTAATCCTTTAAAGAAATCTAAGTTCTGCTATCATTTGAATGGCTGAGATTTTTACTGCATTATTAACATACTTTTGGGAATTATTTTAAAGTTCTTTTAAAAGTAGCCAGTTTACTGTATTGCAGAAATGAATACTTCAGTAGATATTGGGTTATCTGATGCATGGATTTGAATTATTGTGTGAAGTCACCTCATGACATAGAAATACAGGTGGCAAAGAGACCACCTTACATTGTGATCTTTCTGGGAATTATTATAACCAACTTGAATTTCTAGCAAGTATTTCTGGGCTAGAAATGTTCAGAAGGTTGCTACTAGTGACTTTCCACCAGCACCATGCAATATGGAACACTTGTAGTATCTTTTACAGTTACTTGCTACTTCAGTGTTTCATCAGAAGTCTAGTTCCCTAAAGTGGCTTTCTGATCCTGCTGAAGAAATTAGGTGAAAATGTCTAATGTTGCAAGAGTTATATTTAGGATTATATTTGAAAAATTATGATTCTTCAACTTCAGTGTCCCCTCAGCCTCTCAGTGAAATATTTCTAACTGACTTGGATTGGGAACAGTTTGGGTTTCAGGTCATACTTTCTCTGTTTGTTCTTCATTCAAGCTTCCAGCTGAATTTCACTCAACTGCTCATCATCATGGGGTGCTGCTTTCTAGTCATTTGAAAATAAAACTGAACAAGCCTGTGAAGGGACACTCTTAAGCTGTGCTGTTTGCAGCCTGCCCTGTAATGTCCCACCAATTCAATGTCCTGTTACCTCTGCAAAAGGGATCATGAGGTGGAGCTTGCCTTGTCTCTTTATGCCTCTGGCTTCAGTCATTGCACTGTATTATGTGTTGCCTATTGTCGCAGGTAACAGACTTCTAACTTGAAGTATTGCAATAAGCTTATCTTCAGTGCTTTATAAACCTGCTCAGTGCTCCAGGATGTTGTGGTACAAACTATTAACATAATCTTATTCTGTGTGTTGGTGAAGGAAACGGTGATATCTGTTGCTGTCACAGTAGTTATCCTAAGATTTTGAAGAAAGTTGCCATGTTTGTACACTGAACTGAATATGAATCCTGAAGATTATAATAATGTTTTTCTGATTCCAGTAAATCTGTTTGTTTATTCTGATCTAGAAAATAGGATAAAATTATTCTAGAAACTGTGGGATAAATCTGTTAGAAACTGTTGCAGGTATGAAACACCTAGTCTTTTTAATAATCTATTGTGGGTTTTTTTCCAGAAAATAAAGTTCAGCATCAGGTGCTGAAGATACCAGAGTCCAAGAGACTGGAAAGTCAACAGCAAGAATCTAGTTTTGGTGAAAGCTGTAGAAAGCAGTTAGATCAGATGAAACTAAACTGTGTTAGCACCAGAAATAAATGTCCAATTCAAGAAGTGTCACAGAAAAGCTTCCCTAGAGAGGTAAAGTAACAGGAATATGTAGTACATGTAGCAGCAGCCTTCGCATGTTGAAGAAATTAAAGAAATTAAAAACTTGCTTTGTCCTTTGTAGAGAAAACCAATGAACCTTGAACAGTCTGGTCATCCCATTTCAAAAGGATTATCACCACTAGATCCTGTTTTGAAGAGAGGTGATCCATCACATGTTAGGGGAACACCAAGCACCACATCAAATGACTATATGGCCTGGTAAGCCACGTCTCTGAGCTGCATGCTCATGAGGGGTAGATGGTCTCTGGAAAGGTTTATGCAGGTTGTAATGGGATTTGTTAAGTTTTTCTGTTCAGATAGCAAACATTCCATGTTCTTCTGTGAAGTGCCTGACTTTGAGATTCAGATAGTATTTAGGAACCTTTGCATTCTCTGTAAGCTTCTCAGGCTTGTATGCACACCATCACATCCATGAGTAGAGCATTTACCTTTCTCTGACCCCTGCTATGTGACACTTTCTTTTAGATGATTTTTTTTTATGACTGACAGGCCTTCTAGATTGATAGCTCTGTATCAGTCTAGTTTCCATGGTGCAAGTGTCTGAGGGTTTTTAAAAATACTGTAAGGAATCTAGAGGCTTGCAGAATTAAGCACTTAAACAAATGCTAGTATTTCCTAACTTATCCATGCGATCTTAAATTAGGCATAAACCCCTATGCCTATGTTGGCAAATCTTTATAATTATATGATTACTTACTATTTTCATAGGTCTCTGGGATGAATCATTTAGGTCAAGGTTGTATGCTGAGTAAGCACTGTTCTTGTTGGTAGGACCTGTCTCTGTAGCTGTAGAATTTAGAATACATGTAGAGGATGAAGTACATCATCTCATGAAGGAACTCGATAAAAGTAGCCCTCAAATAGATTGGTTTTGTTTCTTTCAAACTTTGATAATACAGAAACTTTAAAAATTCTAATTACCTGTAGTATGTATACACATGGTAAATATGCAGAATGGCTGAGTGCTTCTGTGTTCAGTGAGAACTGTCCTTTTGACTGGTTTTGTCCTTTTTTTATTTTAACTTTTGGGATTTTACTCTACCAAAAAATTCTAGGCATATATGTTCTTTTCCAATTTTGTTCTTGGCATCCGTTTCAATAAATACTGTGGGGAAAAATCAAGTGTGTTTGGTAATATAAATAAATAGATACTAGACACATCAAGGGAACAAATGAAAAACCCATAGGATTTCTTATGATCTTTTGTTTTCTTAAAGACATAATCTTTCTGCTCTAATGCAGTATGAGCTAAAGCTCTCAAGGAAATCATGTGAGGATTTTTGAAGTTGTCTGTCTCAATATGCTTACCTAAAAAAAAGTTAATCTAAAAAGGTTTTAAATACAAAACAATAAGCTGGAGAAAACTAAGTGTGACTCAAACCGTCTTGTAGTCAGCTCTTCTAGCCTTATAGTGCTTTTACTTTTCAGTTGCTTGGAAGTACCAGCTAGCATCTGAAGATGGGGATCTAGTGTTTTAAAAAATATTTTCTAAGTATATTATAGGTTCAGTGTACTTCTAAAGAACTTCTTGATTTAGAAGCTGATGTGGTCTTAATGCTAATTATTGAATGTAGTGGAGGCTTGGGCTCTTGCTAGTCGATAGGGTTTAACTTGCAAAAATCACTGAAGATTTCAACTTTGTTGTTAAAATAATCTTTAAAAAATACAACTAAGTGCAGATATTGTTCACAATTTTCTTTAGTTTCAGCACACCAGTTGTAAAGAACAAGTTTCTACCAGGAAGCCAAATTTCTACTCCATACAGCCAGTTTCCATATTATCTACCACATACTCCAGCAACTCCCTTTCAAAATCAAGCTGGCTTGCAGGTAACAACTTTAGACTGTCTTCTGTCATTTCTCAGTACATACTTTCATTGGAGACTACTTTAGGTAAAATAAATGTATGTATATATTTTTTTAATTTAAAATTACTACTCATCTTTCTGGATGAGTAATGGAAAGTAATCTGTATTACTTATTCTCAAAATAAGTGTTTGTTCATGTGTATGGCTGAATCTAGATGAAATAAGTCAGCTCTTGAAAAATCAGTTCAGTTGTGTCAAAATCCTGGAGCCTTTATATCTGCAACCTAAGCCTTTTCAGATCCTACTTAATGACAGAGGCAAGAACTAGAGTCACTATTTTTGTTCTGCTGTGCTTTTGTAGTGCTACTACCCACTACAGTGGAGTACTAATAAAGAGAAGCAATGTGTGTTGAAAACTATGAGTCTGAGGGAGATAAAAAACCCAAAGACTTGCATTTCCTCTTAAATTTTGTTAGATTTCACATATTTGTATGCATTTGTTGTAGCCTGAGATCATGTAAAAATGGATTACTTTACATGTTCTGCACATTCAGGTAGGAATCTTCCCAACTGTAGATAAAACTAAAGGATAGGTTTAAGCTTCCTGCTAGAGGATAAGTAGTAATAAATTAATAAACAAAAGTTGAGGCCTTTCTATGCCTTGGTGTAGCAGATATGGGCAAGACAGGTTGTTTCAGCTTCACAACACTGAAATCTTCTGGCTAGTAGTTAGCTTAAAATAAAATAGATGGCTTGAGTACAGCTCTTAATTGCATGCTGGGACTGAAAGTCTCTTAGATAATCTAGTTTCTGACGATATATGTGAAGAGGGAGGTGTCTCTAATGGTCTGTGGAAGCCTTGTTAAAGAACACCCTTTCCTTGATTTCCAGTGTGAAGAGCACTGGTATCTTTTGCAGGAGTTCAGTGGTGTTATGTTCCAAGTGATTTTCATTATATAAATACTTCTGTTATAGGAATCTTTTAGGTTTCATTTAAAGTTTAGCTTTACTGCTTGCAAGCAATTTTATCCTGTTCAGAAAGACCAAGACAACCTGAACATTTTAACTTAAAAAAAAGTAGAGCTCTACCAAGTTCTGTTGCATGTATGCCAATAGTTATTTCTAACCTTTTCTGCACATACACAGGTTCCAGCTTCTATACCTTCGCATGAATGTCTTGCCATCGAAGGAAAAGTTTATACAGTATTAAAGCAAATAGGTAGTGGAGGCTCAAGTAAGGTAAGATGCTCCTTTATCCTTTTAGGCAATCACTTGTTTACACAGCAGGCCTTATATTGTAAACTCACATAGTGAGTGCCTAGTACTAACGTGTACAAAGGGTTTGACCCAGAGAGTCTAGAGATTTGCTGTTCTGTTTAGACTTTTTGCTCTTGAAGATAATTTCTATGGTAGAATGAGTATTAAAATTCCAAACAAAATCAGCTCTTCTGTTGTAAGAGATGCTGCATTATGTATGTCCTAATGTGAGGGGCTGTAATTCAGGGCAGTGCGTTTACATTGTTGGGAAATGAGTGACTTGGAAGGTTGATGGAGAGTTCCTGAAGTGAAAAGATCATCTCTGCTTCACACACAAGTTACGCAAGTGGTGAGAGTGTAGCTATGTCTGAAGCAGTGAGTGAGTGGCTTTTTATAAGCAAATATAGGGTCATGGGAGTTGGGGAAATAATTTTGCCAGAATCTCTTGGTTTTATTAAAATTCTTTATTTTCTTAACAACATAAGCAGTTTTGCTGTGGGGGACTGTGTCCAGGGCTTTACAGAAGTCCAGAGAGATATCTGTAGTTCTTCCCTCGTCCACTGATGTAGTCCTTCTGTTGCAGAAGGCCACTGAGCTGGTCAGGCGGGACTTGCCCTTGGTAAAGCCGTGCTGCCTCTTTCAGATCACCTCCCTGTCCTCCACGTGCCTTAGCAGAGCTTCTGGGAGGATCTGTTCCAAAGATATCAAATTAGTTAGAGGTCTTTCCCTTTGTGAACCCACGTTGACTGTGCCTGACCATTGCATTGTCCTTTAAATGCCTTTAGGTAGTACCCAGGATGAAATTCTCTGTGACTTTTCCAGTAACTGAAGTTAGGCTAACAAACAGGTCTGTGGTTTCCCGGGTCTTCCCTCATGCCCTTCTTGTAAATTGGAATACTATTAGCCAGCTTCCAGTCAGCAGGGACCTCTAGAAAGAAGAACTTCCTGTGTTGGCAGTGTACAGTTGTAGAATGGGGTACGATGGCAAGGCCCCCTGCGTGTCACTTTGTCTAATAGTCTGCTTAAAGCAAGGCCAAAGTAGAGCAGGCTGCTCATCACACATTTGTTGGACCTCATGGTTTTTTGCATTTAAATTTTGAGTATTGCTTTAGGATGAAGATTTCACAGCCTTTCTGGACAAGCTGTTTTCCCGTTGGACTACATGGTGGTGAAAAAAATTTCCAGATATCTAATTGTAATTTTTCTTGTTAGAAAAATCTGTCTGTTATAACAGTGATTCCTGAGGAGTCTTTTTCATACCTTCCCTTTAAATAGCTAAAGACAGCAATAAGATTCCTTGTACCCTTCTCATCCCAAGACTGAACAGATTTGGTGCTCACAGCCTCTTAGGTAACATGTGGTCTAACGTGTGAATGATCTTGGTATGACAAAATGAATGTACACTGGCAGATCAAACCTATATCTCTGGGAAGTGTAATTTTGTAATCTTCATGTTAGGAACACTTCACACTTGTGATGTTTTACACCTAGTGAAATACAATGTGGCACCAAGATGGTTTCTGGTAGAGGGTTATTTCTGTTCTAAGTGGTGCCTTCTTTATTGATTTTTTTTTTTTTTTCCTTCCTGCTGACTTGTGTGAACTGCTTTGCATTGCTTCTTCCTTTTGAAAAGGTATACTTTTTCTTTTAATAATCTGACTATGCTGAGATGAAGCTCATATTAAATGAGCTTCATATTAAATCAGAACTAGGAAAGTATGAAGTTATTAATTGATACTGTTTTGCAGGTGTTTCAAGTACTGAATGACAAGAAGCAGCTGTATGCTGTCAAATATGTGAATCTAGAGGAAGCTGATCAACAGACTGTTCAGAGCTATAAGAATGAAATTGCTCATTTGAGTAAACTGCAGCAACATAGTGATAAGATCATTCGTCTGTATGGCTAGTGAGTAAACACTAGTTTTATTTAACCAATGTCTCTATATAAAAGATGTTTCCTTAACTTTTAACATAAGTATATATATTTATTTTTAGTGAAATTACTGATCAACATATCTACATGGTAATGGAGTGTGGAAATATCGACCTCAATAGCTGGCTTAAGAAGAAAAAAAACATTGATCCATTGGAACGAAAGAGCTATTGGAAAAATATGCTGGAAGCTGTTCACACAATCCATGAATATGGTATTCTTAAATAATTCTCGGTGTTTGTATAGGTTATATGACAGAAAATATGAATGTTCTAATTTTGGAGGTAGTATTGTTCCTAATGTTGGTGTAAGGTTAGTGATCTTTAAAGATGGCTATTTATTGTATTGTGGGAAAAAAATTCAGTGAAACAAAAGACAAAGGTAAATCTTGATGCCAGGCAGACTTAGCTAACTCAAGGGGGATCTACAATTAGCACCATTTGTGTAATGCTTTCTGTTTTCTTACAATAACCAGAAAATAATTTCTGTATTAGACTACAGTGTATACTCCCAATTCTACTTGTTCTCCAGTAGACTCAAATTCTATCCACTCATTCTCTCCAAAAGAAGCTTTGACATTAATAACAGCTATTAAGCAGCACTGCCATCTTTACTTTGACAGTATCAGCTTCTTCTTAGAGTTTTTCAGTCCTTCCTTTCATCTCTACCCATGTGACTCAAGTGTATGCATCCATATTTTGTTTGGCTGTATAACATAAAGGAGAAGGCGGATTTGGATCCTTTTCCTATTTAAGAAAAGAGTGAAGACTAGTGCATATATCAGAGATCATCACTTTTTTTCAGCACTAGAACATTCAATGATGTGGCAAACAGCAAAACCTACAAAAATTCAGGCTACATACATGTGATGTCTTTGAAATAAACAGTTTTGTAAAATATCAAGATGGATTGGTTAATTATGTAGATAATAACCAAAATTCTTAAGTCATGTAAGTCAGTCATTTGAGCAGTCTGTCATGTGTACTTCTCAGTGAATGGTAAGACTAAGCAATAATAATCTTTTAAGTACCTGCTTTGCTAATTATTTAAGGGAAAGCTACAGGCATGGCCAGGCCACTGAATTGCTCCAGAGCAGAATTTCAGTGCATCAGTGTGCACGTAGAGCTGGAGAGCCTGTCCTGAAATGAGAGAAATTGCAACTCATATCTCTTGGAGCTGTTTGGACTGCCTGCAGATTTGAATAAGTAATAATTCAAACTGTAAGCTTGAAGTTGTAACTATTTAAAAAGAAATTGAAGCATTTTTATGGAACCTGCAGAGAATAATTTGGTTTTGGGTGGTTAAAGCTGATCTGCACCTTCTCTCTGTGTAAGGGTTATGAGAATTCAGAATAGAAAACTGCATTTTAGTAGCTTGGATTGACTAAACCTGGATTTACTTTAAACTGTTTTTTTACAGGCATTATTCACAGTGATCTGAAACCAGCAAACTTTCTAATAGTTGATGGGATGTTAAAACTAATTGACTTTGGCATTGCAAACCAAATGCAGCCAGATGTGACAAGCATCATTAAAGATTCTCAGGTGAAATACTTCTGGAAAATCCACTTGCACTTTTCTGTAAAGTGCTATAGTACCTGCTAATAATTTTGATTATTGTAATAACATCAATTAATATTGAAATTTTATGCTGAATGGTTTCATATGTGTATATAAATATTCATGTATATGGATTTTTACATGTTTTTATTGAACAGAATAACAATGGCCTTCAGCTGTAATAGAAACAAATTTTCAATATGCTCTTCAGTGTTTTGGGACAAAAATCTAAGTTTTTATTAAGTGCTTCACTTAAAGGAATGTTTTTACATTTCTATGGCTAGGTTGGGACAATGAATTATATGCCACCCGAAGCAATAAAAGATATGTCTTCCTACGGAGAAAATGGGAAGTCTCGTTCTAAGGTAACATGGTCTTTTTTTCTCCTACTCCCTCTGTGTTAAGAAGAAAGTAATTCAGTCATGTATCTTAACACTTGGTTTTCTCAAAATCTTCCATTGAAACTTGAATACAAGAAAATTCATTGTGCTATGATGATGGTGGGCTGAGATTGAAGGCTAAGGTAATCTCCCTAACTACTTAGCACTTTGCAGATAGAGTTCAGAAAAATGTAAGTGCTCCATGAATATATAAAATTGAAAGCAAATCAGATGCACAGTCTTGGGCATTAGAGGAGCTAATAATAAAATGATGGTATGTAAACTGATAATAAGCACAAATATTTTAAAATCAATTTTTATGGAGAAATGTGAGTTCCACTATGTTACCAGTGTGAATAGCATTGAACAGTAATATACAGTGAAATACATGAGCCTTTCACATACCAGAGGTTGTACTGATGACTCATGTTACAAATGCCTTTTGAGCATCTTAAGGGCCCACCATGCTGTGCACCTCTGAAATCACTCCAGGGTAAAGTTTTCAGGGTGTCTTTCTGGGAGGATCTTCCATGGGAGTCACATGATAATTCCTCAGTTACTTCTTGGTTGCCTGTTGTGCTGCTTATGCCCTTTTGTTTTAGCTTTGTCCTGCCAAGAATTGGCAAAGCTCTTGTGGTACTGCTCGCTGCTACACAGCTACACTTCAGCATTCTGCATCAATAACCTTGGCCTAGAAAATTCTTTCTGAAAGCAAGAAAATTTGCTTTCTGATATAGACCATTGTTAGTATGTTTGCTTAAACAAGTTATGATGATGCTTGTGTCATTGTCAGATTTTTTTTTAGTTCTTTTAAGTGAGGGACGGGTCTTGCAAGTAGTGAATAATACCTAATAAAGTCTTTCAAATGATGATATAATGAAGGCTAGTATTTTAGGGCCACATGTACAAGTTTTGTGTATCCTATGAATTTTGCTATGCTACAGAATACTGTGTATTGTAGAAATTTTTATAACATGACCAGGGCAATGGAATGTGAATGATGAAGAAAGTACTGAAGGAAAGCATTTTTACTCTGGCAGTCAAACTTCAGTTAAGGGGTACATAGCTGAGTGGAAAAGTATTTAAAAAAAAGAAATCCACATGTATGTGCATGTACACAAGGACTAATTTTTTTTAAACAGTTGAATGGAAGTAGTATTACATAGTGAAATGTGATCTTATCTTTCTGAACACAGAATAGAATATTTTATAGATGGATTTGCTTCCAAAATGGTACTTTATACCTTTCTTACATTTTTAAAAATTGCATACGAAGTGCAGGCCTGTTCCGGAGCTCGGCTCATCTAAGCAAAAATGTAACCAATGTGCTGGGAATCAGGTTCTCTGTGGTTTTCCGAATGTCCTTCCTCTCCCCCACTCAGTGTGCTTTTCTTAAAGTACTTTGGCTTCAACAGAAGAAGTGGAGAGTGGACCTGCAAAGAACAGCCTAGGTGTGGTGGCTGCAGTATGGATCTGAATCCTTGAAACCCCAAGGAACTGAACTGTGGCTTTCGACTTTGGGGGCATAGCTGTGGTGTCTCACTGTTTTCTGGATTGAGTTAATTTAGTATGCTTTTACTTGTGTTTATTTATAAATCTAAAATTAGAATTCTGCTCAACTTGTTAAGGACTAACTTTTATTTAAGTTAGTTCTTCAAATAACTTGATTTTCAAAAATAATTAATAAGACAAGCTTTCTCATGGAATATCAGTGAATAAAGCTACATCGCTGTCTTAGTAAATAATGGCATGCTGACTTGGTGATTTTGTGTGATAGTTACTAAGATGTGTTATCCAATGGAAAGTGGATATGCTGTTAAATAAAATGACTGGACAATTACATGATAAATTGATTGAAGGGGCAGTTTCTTAAGTGAGAAATAATCTTTCTTTTTTTTTAATATTAGATAAGTCCTAAAAGTGATGTGTGGTCATTGGGATGCATTTTGTACTGTATGACATATGGAAGGACTCCATTTCAACACATAACAAGTCCAATAAATAAACTGCATGCTATTGTTGATCCTAGTTATGAAATAGAATTCCCAGATATTCCTGAGAAGGATCTTCAAGATGTGCTAAAGGTAACTTTCCCTTAAAATTAATTTTAATTTAAGTAATGGCAATTTCTTTATTTAAAGCATATTTTCTAAAACTGAATGAGTTGTGCTTGAGGGACTTTTTTCACACATAAATGCTCACTATTACTTGTAGTAACAGATCTTATTCCAAAAGAAGATTTAATGAAGCTAAAGTTATTTCATATAGTTTCCATATTAAAGTCTATTTTCACCTCAGTACCAAATAAGTAAATACTTAAAGCAGTCTGACTTAACTCCTTTGGCTCAAAGTAGTTTTTGTGCTTGCCATCCCTTTCCCTCACCCTGTGTATTTGCCTCCTTTTTGCGTATTTGCCTGCTTTTTGCATATTTGCTGGTGCTTTTACTTGCCCTATTTGTGTTGCTCAGGAGGTAACAAATGGAAATCCAGAAACACTTATCCCCTTAACTTTCAAATTTTTTGTCATTTTGTGTCATTCAGATTGAAGTGATGTTGTAGGTTCTGATTTTCAAATCTTCTGACATTGTTACTTGAGTTAAACAGGACACCAAACTTTACTGTGAAGTTACTGGCAAATGAAGGCAATTATGTTAATCTAGTATTGTATTGTGACTTGAGTCTTTCTGAGTATGTAGTTTGGCAGTAAGAAGTTTTGACATGCATCTATGGGGTCTTTTAAATATCCTGACTGTTAATTCCTAGGAAAATTCTTAATTTATAGGTAAAGCATTCTTCTTCTTCTTTTCATTTCCAGCGCTGTTTAATAAGAAATCCTAAACAAAGAATATCTGTTTCAGAGTTGCTGATACATCCCTATGTTCAAATTCAAAGTCATTGTCAAACAGGTACATTTATTTTAAAATGCATTTTATTGAATAATATTTATATCTGCTTAGAAAAGGCTTTACTTTTTATGTACTTTACACTTCTTGTCATGACCCAATTTTGTGTGGTGCCTATGCCTGCATCAGGAAAGACTTCAGTATATTAATTCTTAAACCTCTTAAAAACTGCACTGGTAATGTATACAACTTCAACATAATTATAAATTATCTACAGATGTCCCAAGTGCAAAAGGAACAACAGAGCAAATGAAACGCATTCTTGGCCAGCTTGTTGGCTTGAATTCTCCCAACTCTATTTCTAGAGCTGCAAGGGTAAGTAAATTTTCTTTTTTTTTTTTTAAATATGAGGGTGAACAAGTAATTATCCTTTTAACAATATCATACTATGGCTATATTTGTGGCCACTGATTTTCACATCATGTAAAGAAAGCTTGCCCACCCTAAGTAGACAAATACCTCTCTCCTTCCACTCTAGTGTTGCCATATCAGAGACAAGTAATGGAGTAAACTTGATTTTAAGTCTCTGCAACTGGTTGGTTCTCTGCTGATTTGTGAAGCTCACACTGCTAAGTCAGCACATCTATCTTCTTTTAGGCATTGTGTTGCATCACGATTGGTACAACTGTAAGCTGTCTTAAAACTATATTTTTATATTCTGGTATGGAATACCTTAGTATGTGATTTATATCAAGTGGTGATGTTTGTTATATAGTTGAAATCCATGTGCAATACAACTGCATTCACCTGAATACTTGTGCATTTGTTAACTTTCAGACTTTATATGAACAGTGCAACAGTGGTAAAAGTCTTGATGTATCAGCATTTGCGGCACTTGGGAGTCAAAAAACACGGACAACAAAATGATATACTACAGTTCAGGATGCAACAAATGTCTGGTCTGTTCAAAAAGTGTTTTGTGCTGCTAGCTTTTAAAAGGACACTCAGCATGAAGTTTGCATTTTTATATGTTCCTTGTGTTCTTTTGATAATGTTTGCAGGTCATTAAAAAGAATTTAATTGAATGATTTTCACCATGGACTCTCTCACTCCTTGCATACTACTTGGGTTGAAGAAAGACAATGACTACTTAGTAATTATAGTCTGTTACTTAAAAAGCACTACAGTGTCTGGAATACAAAAACTTGTATGAGGATCTGAGTTCTCTTATCCCTCTGAAGCTAAAATAAAAATTCTAAGAATGCCAGTTGATGTACACAAAAAACATGCAAATATCTCTTTATCTCCTACAGCATGAACAGTGTTAGGCTTTTCTGTCCTTTGCCAAGAAATAGCTTGTGTCCAGTTTTGACTATAACTAAGGAAGTAAGCACTCTGTTTGTATAAGCCATCAGTTCTAATGCTGAGAGATACATTAAAGATGGATGTAAATGTCACCCAGTTTTTGAGCTGTTCCTGTGGTTAAATGGTATGATAGAAGTATCAGTGCTGTTATGTATTTATATGAATAAAATGGCTTTTGTTCTATTAAAAATGCTACTATAAATCTACTATGCTTTTCCAATTCCAAAATAATAGAAAACCCTTCAAGATTCACGATGGTCAGAAATCACTGATTTGGATTTTTAAAAGCTTTAATACTAAGCACTCTCTAAATTGCACTGAATGTAGCAGAACTCTTTTTTTTACTGTGATTCTTATTGGATTGATCAAGATTTGTTTTGACTCATCTACATCCGATGAAAATGTATAAATTTTAGATTTATTTAAATAATTGAAAGATGTTAAAATAATGACCAGTGATTTTAGATTGGAACAATAACTTCAGTTTCATGACAGTTGCCATGTTGTCCCAAGCATTGGAGTGCAAGGCAAATGCCTGGAAATTCTTTCTGCCTCTGTGGTGGAGGTGCATGTTCGCAGCAGTTCCGGCATCCATAGGCTGCCTGGCAGGTCAGTTGTCTGGGGCTGGGAGAGACTCGTCATTCTTGCTGCTGGAATTTTACTTTAGCCAGCACATCTTGCTGCCTTGGGAAAATACGGCTGGAGTTCAGAGAATTCTAATAATCTACTTTGAGCATCACAAAATACCGAGTGGTAGTTTGATCTTCTAAGGATATGGATATTGTTCTTGAGAACTTTTGGTTTGACCCTATAAAAGGGGAACTGCTACAGTCATTGTTGTGTGTATTAGCAGGGCTGAGAACTTTTATCTTCTCTTTGTCTAGGTAAGATCATCTTATACCTATAGGAATAGCCATATTTTGCTGCATACTCTGTTCTACTTGCCATTAGTGTTTATGGGAGAATCACTATTGTCAACATCTGTTAAATAAAATGCATTTCTTTTTGTACCGGAATGCAGCTCTTCCTGCAGTAGTCCGCATACAGAATGGCAGCTGTGCTTTGCATGATTCTTCAGCTCACAGCATAACCATTTTCCATGCTTCTGCATACTGAGCAGTAATAGTTTATTGGTATCGCTCAGAGCCCTATCACAATGTCTAGATCTGGAGTTAATAGCAAAGAAAAGAGATATTTACAATTCACTACTTGGACAGCAATACTGGAGGAAAAACTTTATTTGAATGTGTTCTTGCTATATTTTCTGCCACTGATTTGGCACTGTTGGATGATTTTATGGCCTTGTAAGAACTTGAAGAATGAGAGAAGAATAGCACAACATGAAACTCATAAGAATTGTATTTTTTCACCCAAACTTTAGTAAATTTAGTTTGTAAATGAGGTTTTCAGAGCTTGCTAATATAATAAAAGCACCACTTGATAGATGGGAAACTTTGTTCTTAATTCTTTCATGTTGAAAACAGCATAACTATTTGAAAAAGTAGCTTTTAAAAAAGTCTTTAATGAAGAATTGCGTATCCGTAATTTTATCAGACCTCAGCTTAATGTCTGTCTTTCAAAACTCTATGCCCTCACCACCTTTATAGGCCAGTTAGGCCTATCCTTCTATAATGGAGCAAATGCTTGTAAAAGAGCTTTATTCTGGGGTGTGGTGTTCCTGTGTCTGTTCAGCACCTGCCCTCCCTTGTTTCAGGAGAGCAGTCATTTTCCACTTTACACAGGGGATGTGATAAGGGGTGGGAATTATTCCTGATAGGCTGGTCTGGGAGGAGGGCTGAAGCAGGGGACACAGACAATGTGTGCTCACCCCAGTGCTGGAGCACAGGCAGGAACAGCACATCTCCCTTTTAAGGGCAAACTTGGAATGATAAACTTAACTTTGTTGTTGATCTCATTGTCACTATATGAAACAGAGTGTGGAATCTCAATTAGTCATCTGTAGGGGTAGGAGATAGTTATCCAGTATTTCTAGGGAAAAAGAATTTTTCCCATTAATGGTTTTTTCTGATTTTTTTTTTTAAATCCCAGACTTTAGTGCATAATGAGTATAAATGCTAGTGATACTCCACTTGTCTTTTATATAAATATTAAAGTTCGCAAACTTGCAGCTAATGAGGAAAAATGTTATTGTTCTGCACATTTCATATTCTGAACTGTTTGGGAGACTACTTACAGTGTGGGAACTGAACCACTATTTCTGGCTTTCTCGGGAGGAGGAGAATATCAGTCTCTTCAGGGAAAACCTTGTGAAGAAAATCTTTGCAGAAACATCTTTTCAAGGAGTTGTTATTGAAATATTTCCCAACTACTTGTCTAGATTACAGATCTTGAAAAATTTCTGCATAATTATTCTAATGTTGTAATTGTTATCTTTTGCTGGTTTTGCTTCTCTAGTTTGTGTTGAATATTGAGAAGCAGTGCTGCATGCCTTATTTTTCTGTTGTAATGTGTGGTTTATCAAACCTTTCTTTCATTTCATGACTGCTAAAGAACCCACAGGAAATATAAGTGGCATGAGAGGGAGCTTATGAAAGAGGCCTGGGGCTGATGAGGCAGTGGGTTGTTATCAGTCATCCCTTTTAAATAAATTTCTTCCATTGCAAATGGGTAACTGATTTATACTTCTTCCCGACATCAGTGATATGCTACAAGATGTCTGTCTGCCTTGGCAGCTGCCACTTACCAGTCTTCAATCTATTCCAGTTTTTTTTTTCTGCTTTATAAACATCCATCTCCCTTCTCAGATTCTGCTGGATCTGAAAAGTGTAAGGGAAGTACAGAATAGCTATGTGTGATTAGCTTTAAAGAACAGAAAATAGCAGAACTGCCATCTTAAATGTAAAGTAACAGGTACCTGTCTAAAGCTTTCTCAAGGTTACAAAATGCCCACTGTGCATTACTGTCATCCTCAAGGCTGAGTTTCAGGACATTTTGTGTGTATAAAACAGGGAGGGAAGATGGCTGATTAAACCAGAGTATGTCTCTGTATGTAATACTGTATCAGCTAATATTGAGTTAGCACAGCTACATGAAGAGTAGAAAAGTAAATTCAGCTGACACTAAAAAAACTAAGTGCAGAAGGCTGACTTGCTTTTTTATTTATGGATGGGTATAGCATAACTCAGGCTCCAGCTTTCTCATTCAGGGAAGGGGAGAGGCAGGACCTGAGGACATGGCCTGAAGCTGGGTCAGAGGAGGTTTAGGTTGGATATTAGGATAAGTTTCTTCACCCAGAGGGTGGTTGAGTGCTGGAACAGGCTCCCCAGGGAAGCAGTTATGGCATCAAGCCTGAGTTCAAGTTGCATTTGGGCAAAGTTCTCAGGCACATGGTGATCCTTGGGGTGGTCTGTGCAGTGCCAGGAATTGGACTTTGATTCTTGTTGGTTCCTTCCAAAACAGGACATTCAGCCTGACCAGCTGTATGATTAGTTGGAATTTAAACACTAAATGGAGTTTAAGTTTTGAAGGGTCTGCTCTTGTAGCCTTCTGACCCAGAAACGAGTTCTTGACAAATATAAGAGAAGGAGACTGCTTGCTTGCTGCTTATCCCAGGACACTTGACCAAGGAGTAAGACAAATCTATGCACAAATTATCCTCATGGTGCTGGAGGAGTCAGACTCCTGCCTATCTAGCCTTGTGGAAGGCACTCTAAGGTCCTACTGCTGAACATGTGGCTAGGCAGGAAGGAAATGGCTAAATTCCAAACGGTAGGAAGTGCAGAGCAGTGTATGAGTTAGTCTGAAGGAAAGTCAAATTGTCGCTCTGTTTTGGCCGCTCCTGTGAGTTTCTGTTCTTTCTTTAAGCACCTGATATTGGTTTCATGCTAAACAGTTAACTGATTCTGGGAATGGTGATAAGTATGTGGTGGTAGTGGATCAAGTGTTGGACTTGATGAACTCAGAGGTCCTCTCCAACCCATCTGATTCTATGATTCTATAAAAAATAAACAGTTGAAGTAAACTTGATTTCTAGTCTAGCTTACTCCTGAGCTCCTCAGTGAGGATCACTGTCTAATTCTTGCAAGATGCCAGTTATGGCAACTAAGTGCTAAAAACTGCTTGCTTCTTCCTTCTGGTTGTCTATGCTCTTATTGCCTTGCTGGTCCCTCAGTTCTGTGTGAGTTCTCAGCAGCAAGGATAAAAACAAATACTACTTTATCATATTTCTCTCTTAGACACTCTTATAGCTAAGACACATCCTCTTTCAGCTAATAGAGAAGTATTCCCTTCCTGCTGGATGCATATATCTCCTCCCACCTTGGTTATCTGTGCCCACCTGCCAAGAGCATGAAACCTGTCAGCCTGTCAGGGAGCTGGTATAGTGTGCCCTTGTTTGCTTACTGCTTCACATAAAGTAATTAAGAGAGAAATCTTGCAAGATGAAGGCCATAAAGAATGGAGCAGGCAATGCAGTGTGACTTACTTATAGGAGATAGAGGTGTACACCTGTATGGGTACAGAAGGAGTCTTTGTACAGCCTGCCCATACACTTTCATGGGAGTTGCTGAAATGAAACCTGAGATAAAAATCTGACTTCTCACCTCAATTCCTCCCCTTGGCAAGTAGAATATCCACAGCTAAACATGATGCAATTCCAACATGCTGGCTCTAATCAGATGAATTGCTAAAATCCAGGCAGCTTTTGCAATGAAAGATATGACTAATTTAATGTGGAATAGTGGTACTAGTATACTGAACCCTGAATAAACACAAGGAATAAGTCAGTTATTAAACAGTATCAGTCCATTAGTCTTAACTCTTACAGTTCTGTAAGGATCTCTGCCTTGTCTCTATACCCACTTAATATGCACATTATGTCATAAGCGCAGGTAAGCTTTGAATATATTTGTTACGTGCTCTGTCTCTGTCTCAAGTTTTTTCTCTGTTTTACATAGCTGTTGAAAACCAATTAAAAATACAATGAAGTAACTATATTTAAGGAGTTAGGTTGATTCTTGCTTCCTGCGTAATCTTGGATAGAATCATTTAGGACCTCTAAGATCAAGTCTAACTCAGCCTAGCACTGCCAAATTATCGCTAAAATATTTCTGTGAGTCTTACCTCTTCACGTTTCTTGTCTCATCGGTTTAGAGTTCGGCAGACAGCTGTTCAGTGCCATGAACCTGTACAGTGCTGCTTGTGTTCAGTGACTTGGTGGGGGGATAAAGCTCTTGATGCTGCTGTTACAGAGGGACATCATACTTTGAGATACTCTTAACAGGCATAAAATTTGTCATCCGCATGGTGTTTGGATGTTCATGCAATGGGCATGATATGGAGAGACAATTCTGTGTAGCAGAAGGCAGTGAAGTCTCTTCCATGGTGGCTGAGGAACGCTGGGCACCGCAGCAGCTGCTGTGTGATGGAGGGACTCCTGAGCCCTCCACCAGGAAGCACTGACCAAAATTTCAGGAAAGGTACCTCAGTAATGAGACAAGCACGAGTCTTGTGTCTTCAGCAGGACTCGGGTACCTGAATCAAAGGTGAGTGATTGCCTGAATCTTTTCGTCTAATCTTGGGACCTAGCAGAGGTCCAGCACTGCAAATGTAAAGACATTTCCTAATTGCAGTGGTATGTGCTGGGCAGTGCAAATGTGAACAAAGAATTGGTTTAAGGGAGAGCAGATTAATATCCAAAGAAATCCTGGCTTTTGGCGTATATTTTGCCTTGAGTTAGAGGATGCTTCTGTTTCTGGTCTAGCTTCTTCTCTGGGAAGAAAAGATTAACAGAAAAGACAAGTCATCTGCATCAATGTTTGGATCTGAGGAACTCAGAAGTTTTCGTGTAAGAGCCATGCTCTGTTGGAGGTAAGTCCAAGGAACAATTTGAAATTGTGCAGCTTTTTAGGACAGTTGATAAAGCTCTCTGGGCCCAGGTTATATTGACTGCAGAAGTCTAAAGGAGTTTCCAATAGATGTTCTAGATGTCCTGTGGGATTTTTAAATTAGCCTTAGGAACCCAGAAATGGAAGGTAGTAAATGCGATACTGGTCTTCAAGCATGTTGGAGCTTGTAAATTAGACTCCCAAATATGCCTTCCATAATAAGTAAAGTCTATGTTGATGGAACATGAAGAAATTCACATGGGAGGTATGTATCTTAATACACATATAACACAAGGGGATTTGGAGTGGTATTTGGGGAAGGTTCTCTTCTGCATTATGCATAGTTCTCTGAAAATGTCTGCCAAACCCTTGTACTGAAGGACCCAATTAAGATATTAATTAATGGGAAAGGAAGAGAACACAACAAATTATTGGTGTACTGCTATATAAATGCATTTGGTTTGAATGCTGTTTGCAGTCCCTGAGAAGGATCTCATAAAGCTAGAGGATATAGAGAGAACCAGTGAAAGGGTCCAAAGAGAGGGAAATTACTTCTGTACAAAACTAAAGGCTGCATGACTTCCTTAGGAAGCTATCACTCTGGCTGAGGTGGTATAGGGTAGGAGGAATCAGCATTGCGTAGGGATAGGACCTGATGAAATGATCAGTCAGACTTTTAGAAATGGATGAAAGGAAGATACCAGAGTTCAGTATGCAAAATGTGTAAGTGCATCTGGAATTTGACTAGTGGGGGATATTGAGGAAGCCAAAAGTATCAGCGTGTTCAAAAAGAGATTGGATACATTCAGGGAGGTTAGGATGATCCTTGGCACTGGATGTAAGTGGTGAGATGTAATCTCTGTCTTGGGAATTCCTTCTAAACCTCTGATCCCAAGCACCTGGCATGTTTTGCCAGAAATGGAATTGCTTACCTTCCTGAAAGGTTTCATGTTGGATATCAGACCACACCGCCTTGTGCTCTGACCCACTGTGACAACAGATTCCTTAACTGGAGCCCTATGGTTGGGTTTCTTTGTGTACCAGATACTTGATTTCAATCTCCGTGCCTGTCGACACTTTTCGCAAGCAGCATTCAAATGTATTTGAATAGATACATCAGTGTCAACTGAAAAGCAGTCATGTTTTAGCAGGCATCTTGTGCACTGGCAACAGCTCAGCCATATCTGTACAGCATTATCTCGCTTCCCACTCCCCTTCTTCCTGAGCCACTGCCTCAAGTAGTATTGCAGGTTTTGTAACTTTGGTGTAACTTCCTTGCTGAGATTGCATGCCATACCTCAGAAGGGCACCTGGAAGCTAGGATCATGGCAAAGGCTTTTGCCTGGATGTCAGGCTGGAGCAAAGCTGCAGGAAAGCAAGTAGCAGGGTGGTCAACTACTGCACTCTAGTAGGAACAGGGTTCAGGTCTGCTTGTCAGAGGTTTTGTCTTCAGGTTTGGTCCTACAGATGCATTTTTAGGTTCTGTGTACACCCTATGGCTTTCTCTACTCATCTTGTAACCCGTACTGACCTAGTTGGCACTAGGTCACACTTCACACACTGCCTGCTGATAATGCTGGCAGCAATTCCTGCCGGCAGCTTAGGTCGGTGCAGGTCGTGATGTGTCAATAGCCACTTTGGCACTCTGGTGGGTTTTTTGGTACATGGGTGGCTCTACAATCAGTCCTGCAAAACTTGTTTAACTAGCCCTTCCTTTGCACAGTTCCCTGTGTGCTCAGTCTTCCCACACTGCCTTGCCTCACATTTTGCTATATGCATGTCTTTACACCCTGTTTCAGGGCCATAGCTGGACGCTTTCCAGTGATGGTTTCATGGGGAAATGCCAGTTCAAGAAGTTCACGGTGTTTCTTTCAAATTCTTCTGGTTTTCACTTTAGAGTGGTGCCTGCTATCATTTGGGTAGACTCTTGCCATAATTCCAAACCTAATGCCTCTATGTCCTGAGTTTAGGTCCTTTCAGGATCTGGAGTAAGCTTGCTAAAAAATAAGGAGCCCAGAGCATTTGCTGTTAACTTTGTGGCCTGTCATTATATTGGAGAGTTAAATCTTGTCCCTTCAAACCCTGGTTAAGGATGTGTTTGAATCCAGAGAGGTTCTAGTTCATGGAATACTAGTGAAAAAGTAAACTTTCCTGCACATTGGACATCCTGTTTTTGATTATGTTTGCAAACCTGTATGTTCCCAGAAGGGATGTTCATAAAGACTGGCTTGTAATGAGTCAGTCCATAAACATTACTAATGCATGAGTTGTGCATCCAAAGTTGGTGCGTCCAAGCACATTTTCCATAAAAGCTTATTCATCTTATCTCCTTACAGTAAACAGGAGTCACTACAAGTGCAGGCTTGCTTATTTTATTTACTGAAATATATCTCTCTTAATTTTGTAATTATAATAATAACTTGAAGTCTATATTGAGATAAGGTATCACAGAGATTCGTTGATTTTCATCTTAAGCATCTCTTAGAACATCACAGCCTAATAATCACGAATTTCCCTAAGAGGCCAAGCATAAAAGAAAGATGACGGTAATGAACGCAGGACTAGAAGAAGCATCCACTTCCTTCTAAAGCAAAACCGTGTTGTAGTTCCTGGTATGAATGGATCCAATCAAAAAAACCCCCCAAAAACCTGAGCAAACAACAAAACAAAAAAGCCTAACCAGAAACAGGAAGGTGCTGCATCCCCGCTGTTCTGTCTGGTGAGCTGTTCTAAGCCTCTGGGAGGGTGCCTGTCTGTGCTCCTGCTTTCCCCCAGCCTTCCTTCTTGACTCTGCAGAGCATTTTTCTGACCCAGCCACTAACCTGTCTTTGCCCTTTGGCACATCCTGATTGACCACATTCAAAGAAGATGAATAGAAAATTGAATTACTTCTGAAGTCTCACGAGGTACCTTTTTAGAGGGAAATATTAACACTATTTTATCTTTTCAGGGAATACTTATCGGAGTACAATCCCCAGGGTGCATATTTTTTGTTGTTTTAAGCAGTTATGATTCATAATTAATTTAAAAAAATGACTAATGAAGAACTCCTCTTCCGCCCTCCCTTTTTCACTTCCAACTACTAAGCTCACAGCACACAGGTGAAATGCTTTACTTTTGTTTCTAGATGCTTGACCTGGTCTTTGTATGATTGAGTTTACTGCAACCTATTTTTACCCCTACCCGTGAAGATCACCACCTAGACCTGAATTACTGATCCTGAATTGAGAATGATAAAGGTAGAGGGAATGATAAATTTATTTAGAATACTGGTTTTGTCATTAATGAAAATATTATATGCTATCCTTAAGCTTTGAAGGAGCCCCATGAGCCTCTTTTCAGCCTACTGGATCTGGTCTTGCTTTGCACTGAGCTCCTTAGGCTTCTGATTGCTTTCTGACCATCATGATAACATCCAAATTCACATGACTAGCCAAGAGTGTTATTACTGTATACTGTTGTCTGTCTTAATGGTTCACTTTTTCCCCATTGCAACCAGTAAGAAGTTGATTGCCAGGAGATGCATGTGAAGATATATGCAATGCCTCTGGATCTGCTGACTGTCACAAGGAAAGATTCTTCTTTAGTAGGGTCTGATTTATCATTTAATAAACCCAAGCTGTGTTTTGGGTCACTTTCTACATTATTACCATTACATGCTTTTAAATTTAGACATACATTTGGGATCAGGCTATTTAGTCTTGCAGAAATCCGCACATTTTTGCCTTTTATTAGTCTCGATGATCATGTTATATGCCCTGTAAAATAAGTGCACCTAACCTGCAATTTCATATGCCAATCCTTTCAAAGTTACTGAAGAGCGGCTTATTGGGGCCAGAATTAAGGTCCTGATTGCCTGATACCTTATCTCTGGCCAATACTGGATGCTAAGGAAAGAGTGGCCTGGGGCAGGTGTGCAGCGATGCTTCCGAGCTGGTGATCAGCACCTTTCCTTGAGTGCAAATACAGTAGCCCTTCCCGTTACAAAATGGAGTTGTGCAATGCCACGCTTTGTTTCAGTGGCCATTCTGCCTTTGCTCTATGAAGACCTTTTGGTTCTCACTGAAAACTGAGGCAGAGAACTGGCTGGTTTTGCGGTTATATATAAATTTAGTTATAGGTACATTTCCTCATTTTTCCCTGTTGCCTTTTAGGTATGAGAATACCCTGTTTGACCTTGTAAAGAGTATCAAAACAAGGTGGTAGAAACGACTGCCATGGAAAGGGATGTGGAGGTCTTGGTTGATGGCAAGTTGAATATGAGTCAGCAGTGCCCTGGCAGCCAGGAGGGCCAACTGTGTCCTGGGGGCATCAGGCAAAGCGAGAGAGGGAGGGGACTGTCCCGCTCCACTCTGCTCTACGCTGGTGTGGCCTCACCTTGAACATCGTGTGCAGTTTTGGCACTACAATATAAGAAAGATATTAAGCTCTTGGAGAGCATCCAAAGGAGGGCAACAAAGATTGTGAAGGGCCTGATGGGGAAGCTGTATGAGGAGTGGCTGAGGTCACTTGGTCTATTCTACCTGGAGAAGAGGAGACTGAGGGAAGACAACTCACTCTGAGACCAACTACTTGCCCTGATCATAACGTTGTCTTTTAATTGCTTAATGTTGCATTTCTGCTGTAACTGCTGCTTCTGGTTGCCCTTGTATTAATGATGGCCAGCTTTTAATGTGACTTGTGACTGTATTCAAATCAGTTCTGTACCAGAGGCAACCAGAGGAAGCTTTGCTTTCTTCAGCTTTCTTCGCAGCGTCGTGGTCAGAACAGTGCCGATGGGGTGGGTTCCTTTTCATGCTGTTGTCGGTGCCATCCTGAGATGTTATCAGTGATGATGTTTCAGAGAAATATGTCACTGACCAGTCAGTGTCAAATTGATAATGGCTTTGGCATAAGAGCTGGTATGGTAGCGTCAGCAGTCCCTTCTGTTCTCTGTGCGGGCCTGTATTTTTGGCATAGAACTGGTAGGTGTTGAGTGTCCTCAGTCCACCTATTAATTTCAAGCTAACATAAATGTCTTTTAATCTTCTTGGATCTCTCTGAAAAAAAAAAAATTAGAGTCTAGATGCCTTTAAACAGGTTTCTACCTGTACTGACAGTTTCCTCATATGTCGGTAAGAGATTATGAACAATCTCTTGTATTCATAGCTCTACTTTCTTTGGTAGGGCTTTGATTTACAGGTAAATTGTAATGGTTGTCTGAGTTGTACAATACTGACACACCACTGGCTCCGGACTATATTTTAGCTCAGTTCTGATGGATCCTCAGGGAAAAATGTCTGTATTCTCCAACTCTCCCTGGTTGGCATTTGATTTGTAGATTACCTATGTTGGCTTCAAGCACACAAATCTTTTTGGTGATGTCTGAAAGGTGTGTTTCTTGAGGCCGTTAAAGCAAATGCTTTTTGTCCAGAGTCAGACAGCACTGGTCTGTCAGTAGTGGGTGTAAAATTTGCTGTGGCTATTGACTTTGAGCAGACCTGCTGTTCCTGCTCAAACACACTGGTTACTGGGCCCTGGTGGTCCTTGGTCCACACACTACCAGCCTCTTGGGCTGAGCTATGTCCTGGTGGTGTTTTAACAATACACTGCCCATGCATCCCTTCAATGCCTCACAGTTACTGTAATGAGGTACTTAACTCCTTTAAGAGTTAAATCTTTGCTAGGTTTTGTATCAGTGTGTCAGATACTTTTGCCTGGGAATACTCTACAGCAGCTGATTCAGAGAGCTAAATTAGGTACCCACTTCTAAATCAGGTAAATGTTAGTTTACTGTTTTAAGGAGGGTTGTATTCCTTCCTGCTCTGCTGGACAGCTGTTTCTGTTTGACTCTGGCTGACCATGATTTACTTCTCTATACACCTGGGAATGCTTTTTCTAATCAATACAGTTGCTGTAGCTTCAGTCTTGTATTGCCACTTCTTTTCACAGCTGCTCAGAAGACTTAACAATGCTTGCCTAATCTGATTGCCTTCTATGATGAAATGACTGGATCTGGGGATGAGGAGTGAGCAAGGGATGATGTTTCCCCTGACTTTAGAAGGCTTCCAACACTGCCTCCCATAAGACTCTTGTATCCAAGACAGGATATTAGGGACTGGGTGGATGGGTGAATGGACAGCTAGAAGAGGGCTGAAACACTGGTTGGATGATGGGTTAGAGGGCAGCAGTACTTTACAGACCCCTGCAGTTCTGTACTTGTTGCTGGGGTGCGTCCTATTGAACATTATCAATGGCCTGCAGGAGGCAATGCAATGCATCCTCTTCCTCAAATTTGCAGATGATTAACACTTGAGATCAAAGCTCCTTTTCCTGGGCAGGCTGGAGGAATGATTCAACAAGAATTCCATAAATTCGGCAAGGACAAATGCCAAACCTTGTTCTGGGCAGGAAGAGCCCTGGGCACCAGGACAGGCTGAGACTGTTGGAGGGTAGCTCTGCAGAAAGGGTGATGACAGGCAGTGAGCTGAGCATGTGTGTGACTGTGGATCAGCACCTGCATTGCTCTTCTAACAGTTAAAGTTTTGCTTTACCAACCAAGACTCAAGATCTCTTTAGCAGTAGCATGACATGCCCTGTGACCTCTGAGCAGTAAGCTCAACCAGGCTCGTTGTGTAGTCTCAAAAATTAGGGATTTTTTAAAAATTTTGTGAGCTGGGTGTCAGGATGTTTTTATTTCCACTCCATCCTCTCAAAATCTTCCCTGTCTTCTTTCAGGGTGTCTGTTGGAGCCTGTCCTGCCCCTGTTCATCTTCTGCTGTGACAATGACATTACTGTGAAAAGCAGTGAGTGGCATCTGTTTCCAGTTAGGTGTTGCAGTGTCTCTTCATGACTAGCAGCGCGCCTGGGTCAGGACTTATGATGGTTTCACGGATTTGCTTTGTGCAGTGCCCAGACTGCACCTTCACCCTCATGTGACACAGACTTCCCAGAGGAGCATCCTTCCCTCTGCCTCAGTGGCTGTGTCTGCTCTGGTAGATAGACAAGGGCCCCCTCCCTGTTCTGGTTGTGTGGCTCACATCCATACACCTGAACTCACACTTCTGTGCCAGACTATGGTCTTCTCACCCAAAATGCCTCTCCTGAGCTTGCACCTGTCCCTTGACTCTTCTGGGAAGGAAGCAGTTGGCTCTGACAAAACTTTGGGTGGGTAGTTTGCCACCAGTGAAGGAGCAGGTGGCAAAACAGGATATTTCACATCTGCTGGCACAGCAAGGTGACTGGATGGCATCAGTAAGGGCTGGTGTCAGGCAATTCAATGTCAGCTGCCAATTCCCAGAGGAAGGCCAACAATACTGCAGCTGGGAAAGTGAAACAAGCTCAATGGCATTTGGTCTGTGGTTAGACCCAAAACCATTTCTGTTTTCTGCTTTCCCCTTGGAAATATCAGGAGAGTAATGCTGCAACCAAGCTGCCTTTTTTTTTTTTCCCTAAATCAATTTCTTGAAAAATAAATTTCTCTTAAGTGAGAAACTTTTGGTCTGGCAATCTTAATGTCAAAGTGCATTTATTCCTCTGGCATTGCAAAGGGCTCTTGGGGTGAACAGGTGCTGTGTTTGCATCCTGAGGTTGCAAACCAAGGAGCGGGGACCACACTCAAAAGGATGCAATGTATCACATTTCTGAGTGTTTTGCATCCACTTGAGGGCACCACAGTACTGCTGGTAGCACAGTTTTTGTTAACTGCATGGGGGACTGTACTCTGCACTTTGAAAGAATCTTTTAGGAAAAAAAGCAACTGCATAATTCATTTAAAACCACCAGTACCCTATAAGAATGTGTATTTCTGCTCTGTTTTATCTTCCACCAGATTATGGGCATCTTGCCCTAGCACACAAGACCCTCTGTTTTGGTATACATAGTATACCGAGCGCTTTCACTAACTGCAAAGAGTGAGATGTGTTTTGTGGGTGAACAGACTGAAATGGAGAAAAAACATGGAATAATTTAGTTCTTAGCTCTTGTGAGATACCAGCTTTTCTGGGAGAGCCAGGGCAGTGACAAATCATTTAGTTGAGAAGGGCCTGTGAGTCAAAGGTGCAGATGCTGTGAGCAGCATTAGGAGTGGGCTGGGCATGCAGCCCCCCTGCACCATCACTCCAGCAGGCAAAGCCTCTGTCACTGAGGTGCTGAACCTCTTCTCCCTTCTTTCTTACATCCCATGTCTGCTTCCCATCCTTTCTTTCCCCTCAAGCAGGGCTTTAATCTTAGCCTCTGACATTTCCATCCACAACCAGCCTAATGCAGTCATGTTTGTTATTGCCCTCTGCACCATCCCCTGCAGGCACAGGAAAAGTCCAGGTTTGAGTGCAGCTGCATTCCCTCAGCAAAGTCAGTTCCTTTAAACAATAAGGTCACCTGCATTGGCTGAGCAGGTCCCCCCATCTTGCACAGCTCCGAGAGAAGCAGAGGCTGAACAAGCCCCAGGATAAAAGTGGCCTTGGGTCACCCTGCATCCCCTCAGAGGTGTACGGCATTTTGGCTCCGTTGCTTGAACGAGTGCAATGCTAGTGGTTGCTGATGGATGGTTACTTGATGGTTTTAGGGGGGTTTCTGAATTTTCATAGAATCATTCAAGTTGATAAAGACACTCTAAGATCATTGAGTCCGACTGGTAACCCAGCCCTGCAAAGTCTGCCACTAAACTGTATCCCTGAGTGCCACATCTATTGAATGCTTCCAGGGACAGTAATTCTACCACTTCCCTGGGCAGCCTATTCCAATGCCTGACCACCCTATCAGTGAAGCAATTTTTCCTCATATCTAGTCTAACTCTATCCCCAGCACAACTTAAAGCCACTTCCTCTCATCTTGTCACTTGTTACCTGGGAGAAGAGACTGATCCCTACCTGGCTACAACCTCTTTTCACGTAGTTGTAGAGAGTGATAAGGTCTCTCCCACCCCTCCTTTTCTCCAGGCTAAACAACCCCACCTCCCTCAGCTGCTCATTGTAAAACTTGTGTTCCAGACCCTTCCCCAACTCTGTTGCCCTTTTCTGGACATACTCCAGCACCTCAAGCTCTTTCTTGTGGTGAGGGGCCCAGAACTGGACACAGCACTCGAAGTGTGGCCTCACCAGCTGAGTACAGGGGGACAATCAGGGCCTTGGTCCTGCTGGCCACGCTATTACTGACACAGGCGAGGATGCCATTGGCCTTCTTGGCCACCTGGGCATGCTACTGACTCATGTTCAGCTGCTGTTGACCAGCAGTCCCAAGTCCTTTTCTGCTGGGCATCTTTCCAGCCGCTTATCCCCTGACCTGCACCGTTGCATGGGAGTGTTGTGACCCAAGGGCAAGACCTGGCACCTGGCCTTGTTGAACCTCATACAGTTGGCCTTGGCCTATTGATCCAGCCTGTCTAGATCACTCTGTAGAGCCCTTTTGGCAGAGAGGGTTAACTGAGGGTCTGACTGAACCATAAAGAACAAACGGGGTCTGCTCCTGCTGTGGCCAATTGCTAACTGGTCAGGAGTCCTGCAAAGCACTGCAGAGAGGTGCCTGGGGAAACCTCCCAACGGGTACTTTGAATTCAAGCTTATTACCTCAGAGAAATAAAAATGAGGAGGTGTGTGCTGCTCTGGAAGTGCTGCAGGCCTTGGAGTTGTGCCCTAAAAGTGTTTCTGTTTGTATTTCAGAAGCTGGGCCACCTCAGGCTTGTCAGCACAAGAATGGACTCTCAAATCATAATGCTTCAGTAGGAGAGATCTGTCCTACAAAGTGAGAAAGAGTGTGAATAGATTTAATTTGGGGCTCAGCCCAGGACTCCAAAGGGCTCTGGCTGGCAGGGCACCAGGCAAATAAACAGAAAAAATGGGTTTGAGTCTCAAATCTACCACCAGGTTGTGTGAAAAACTGCGTGGCCTCTCTGAGCCTCAGCTGCATGCTGCACTTCATTATGCTCACATTCAATGGCCTAAAATGTAAGGGTGACATTGCTGTCTAGATTGGCTTTTGTTATTTATGGCCTCATTGAGAACCTTGACTCATCTCTTCCAGAGCTCCTTTACAACAGATGAAATTTCACTCAATAAAAGGCTTTAGGCAGGCTGGTGTTGGTCTAAAGGGTGGGAAAGACGAATGCCTCTTGTCACTGGGTCAGCTGCTTCCTTGCCAACTACTATGTCTCCTAGCTTTGCTGAATGAGGTTGGTGATCAAGATGTGAGATTTGGGACCACCAGTCATTCTGGTGATCTTGTGCCAGCCAGAGATGAGGTGCAGCCTGCACTCCTCACAGAGGCTGAAAATCAGACACCACCTGATTTTTATGAACTGTTTGGAGAAGAAACATTGATAGAAATAAATCCCTGGCTTTCCACAGTAAGAACCCAGAAGTCTCCCCATTACAGAGTTGCTGCACTGAGTGAGCTGCGTGATGTCCTCCCACTATCCCGGTTAGTCAGTGGTGCTGGGTCTGCCTCTTGCTTCTCACACTCTTGAGTCAAAAGTGGGGTCTGAAAGCCCAGGGATCAACTCCACAAGTCACTGTGTCCCCTTCCTCTGTCAGACCAGCTAACCAATCAATTTTCTGTAAAGAAGTCAGAATTATGTTCTATAAATATTGACTCCAACAATAGTTCTGTCATAATTTTTAAGCAGCTTGATATAGGTGTCAGAAGAGAATGGCTCCTAAGAGACAACTATTTAATAAGCACCTGCACAGTTCAAAAGGGCACTGAGAATTAGACTGGACTGTATGCTTTTGTGGGGTGGTTCCATCACCTTTGGAGGCTTGTGGGCTCTTCTCTGGTTGTCTGTGAACTCTGTACTCTCTCTGAGGCACTGAGTCCAGCTCTGCTTCTCAGTCTTCAGCTCCTTTCCCTTCCTGCCCAGTTGGCCCATCCATGCTGTGAGGAGTGGCTGTGTGCAAATCCCTCTCCCTCTTTGTTTTGTTTCATATAAATCCACTAGCTTGGCAGCTTTTGGTACCCTTTACACCTGCCATGGTTTCACCCCAGTCAGCAGTCAAGCCCCATGTAGCCACTCACTCACCCTCCCACCAGTGGGATCGGGGAGAGAATTAGAAGGGTAAAAGCCAGAAAACTCACGGCTTGAGATAAAGGCAGTTTAATAGGAAAAACAAAAGCTATGTACACAAGCAAAGCAAACCAAAGAATTAATTTGCTGCTTCCCATGGTTAGGCACGTGTTCTGCCTTCTCCAAGGGCCCCATCATGCATAGCGGTGACTTGGGAAGACAAACGCCCTCACTCTAAATGCCCCCCTCTTCCTCCTTCTCCCCTCTACTTTATACACTGAGCATGATGTCATCTGGTCTGGAATATCCCTTTGGTCAGTTGGGGCCACCTGTTCCAGCTCCTCCCAACCTCCCAAGCACTCCCAGCCCCCTTGCCAGCACGGAAGTACAAAGAGTAGAAAAGGCCTTTGCTCTGTGTAAGCCCCGCTCAGCAATACCAAAAACATCTCTATATTATTGTATTCAGCACAAATCCAAAACATATCCCCATACCAGCCATTGTGGGAAAAATTAACTCTACCCCAGCCAAACCTGCACAACATCACATCTTCTCCAGTGCATGTTTCTCTTACAAGTTCTTACTTTATCACAGGTGGTCCTCCTGGTCACCGGCTCTGATGCAGTGAGATACAGATTCCACCTAAGTCCCCACAGAACAATTATTACAAGCCTGTTTTGTATTTCTAGTTCTGTCTTTTACTGCATCACTTCCCAAAATAAGCTTTGCACCCTATGTTTTTGTTTCACGTGAAAATCCTGTTGATTCAAACTGACTGAAATATCTACAAGCAGTGGAACATAGGGCTGAAGGTGTGAAGGACTTTGTCTATAAATTTAAATGGATTTACACAGCTTGCTTTTTTTTTTTCCCTGCCCTATGTCTCCTGTGAATATAAACTGGGAAATTAACAGTCATGGGTGATGGTACCTGGAAAAAGCTTCCTCTGGGCTTCCTCCTGGTTGAATCTAAAACACAGGAAAGCATATGCAAAAACCTGATTAAAGAGGCCTGCTTGTGTTTAAATACATGTGTGCGTAAATGATTATTTAAAAAACTCTTTGCAAAATTGACATTAAAGCATAGTGTAAAGTAAAGGCAAAACCCAGGCTGTCAAATGGTACTCACTGCATTGTGGCTTTATAGCATAGACATGGTCATATTAGACCAGAGATTAACATTTTCCATTAATTCAACTTGTTCCATAAACAAGATGAGATTATGTGTATTTTTTGCTTTTGAAACAGCATATTTAGCAAGTACATGCTGCTGCTGGATCCCCATTAAAGGTTAACTGAAGCGAGCTGTCATATTGGTCTCTTATCAGTTGTTTTCTTCCTGTGAAGTCAACCTGCCTATAATTTGCTGTCCTTGGATTTTGCAATTACATCTGGGTAGTTTGGGTTACCTTTAAGATGGTTAGAGTGAAAATAAATAATGAACTCATGGAGATGATTGTCAGACCAAAAGTCACTGGATTCTTGAAGAAAAGTAGCAGGTCATCATCCTTTTTGTAGCTAATCCACCTACGCATTCAGGGACTCAGGAGTGTACCTGGATTTGGAGCGAGAAAAGAAAAGTCTTGGAAATAGGGTGGCACAGCAAAGCTTCATAAACAGGGATGTATTTTTCCATCACTGCTGCTCTTGTTATTTGTATTATCATAAATAGTACCTATTACATGTCATAAGCATACATGATGCTATATCCCAGCAACTCTCTTAGAATTAATGATATATGGTTATCAGGGTTGGTCTGCCTTCCATCTTTACTTTCACATTTATAAGTGTTCTGGGCTTTAAGAGCAATGAGCTAGGATGCACCTGTAAGATGCTAGAGCACATTTATTTCTTGTATTAATTTGTTTTGTGATGACTCCAAAGAAGGTTGAGGTCCAGCTGTTTTGCCTGCTCAAACATCCAGTGACAAACAGGCACACAAAACAGAAGGTATGAAAGTAAGGGCTAGCAGAAAACATTTGTTTATAAAGTAAGTTAGTGCCCATTTTGATGTGTCCTCACACGCCATTTTTTCTTTTGCCAGTTCTGAGTCATAGTATCAGATCTGTGCAGCTAAGGCACATTCAAACACAGCCACTTGTGTGGTTTCTTGTGGACATCAGTGACAGAAATGCTTTATTTGCATAAAAAAAATATTTTGGTGTTAGAAAACTAAAGGAGAAATAAAATCTTCCTACATTTCTCTTTTTTATCTTCTTTGAGATTAAAATTTTCATAGTAAGCTCCTGGCTCAGAGAGGGACATTTCAATTTCTTAATAATAACAATGAAAACCAGTAACCTGTAATAATATTTTGTCCCAATAATTTTATTTTATTTGCTTGGAAGTTTTCTTCCTCAGTTGTTCTCTTCTTCTAAATGCCTCCATCTGTTGAGATTTCAGTGTTGGGATTTAATATGTAACAAAATGCACCAAGACCTTCTTCTTAATCTCACCCCTATCCATTTCAGCACCAAAGTGGTTGCATGACCATGCAGCATCTGAATCATTTTCATGGGTTTACTGTAAATGGCAGAGGTGTAATAAAACAGGAACTGGAGCACCTCAGTCCTGCTGCAACATTGAAGTGTCATTCACTCTGATGACATCAATAGTTGTGCACCTACACTTTTGTCAAAATGTTCCCAGTAGCATTTTTCACAAGGTGTGATCTTTCAGAGATCTCTTCCTCTCCTGTTACAACGATTACTTGGTGGGATTTTCTATCATCTATTGATTTTTTTTCTGTTGCTGCCTGAAATGACATTTTGGGTGTAGATGTGTACTTTCTGATGCTGTATTAACAATCTGCTACTCCTCCATGCACACTGAAACACAAACTCAAACAGAAAGTGAGGAAGGACCAGCTAATGAAACAGCTAAATCTCTGCTTGCTGTTTTTTCAAACACAGTGCTTGCTACAGACACATGAATTGGAGTTTCAGGGGCTTCTTCCTAAAGAAAATGTTTTTAGCTGTTCTGTGTGGTGTTTTTAATATATTCTATATTAGTTGTTTTGACTTTAGATGTGTTCAAAGTGACGTCATTTTGACATTTCAGATAAAAACAGAATTACTTTTTCACTGATTTGTTTTCACTTAATTTTTGCTCCAGATTTTTGAGGTTTAAAGGTGACACTTGAAATCACAATAAACCAAACACCTCATGTTTGCTGAAGGGAAAATGTGTGTGAAATTAAGATTTTCACAGGTTTGTTTTCTACTGGGTGTTCCATTCTTACATTTGTTCTGAAAAACAAATCTATTCTTTGCCATAGTTCACAGTTTCTTAGTAATGTTAGCATGGATGACAGCAGAGCAAAGGTGAATGCTGTCTTTCCAAACACTGCTTGCAGAAATGTACAGGACTGAGCAGGACCACAGGGATCTGAAGGAGTGACCTTCTGCCATGGGATGGGAGCTGTTGGGTCAGCTTAGTACATTTTGGCCCAGCAGCTTCTCCAAATTGAGCTGACAACTGGGTTGAGGTACTCTCCACAATACTGACACCTCCATGTGTGGTTGCCCTCAACTTTAGTCTCAAATAAGATCAAGTAATGAGCTGTGTCATTTGTTCACACTTTTGAGATTGTTTAACACATGATGAGCAGGGTATTTGGTGTGGGTACAGAGCAGGAGTTCTAATATGAAACACTTATATCCTGGCATTTGGACATTTCCCAGCTCACTTCTACTTCACAATGAGCTGAAAGCTTGCTAAGTCTTGGCTCATTATGGGAATCACTGTGACCTGTCTGAGCAAGGAGAAACCCTCCAGCCCTGTCCAAAGGAGAGTCACATCACAACAGATGGCATCAACTACTGACTCAAATGAAGGAAGCACTAGACCCTTTCCCGCTGGACCTAATGAACAAGGAGCATGAGGCAGGAGGAGGGAGAAAAAGGGGGAGGGGTTTGGACCAGAATGATGAATGATCCCCACTGTTAGATCTGAGCTATAAAGAGAAGCAAGTCCTGGAAGTATAAATGCTTCAATCTATCTGAGATCGCATGTGACCTCCCACAGTACTGTTGTAAATCTCTTACTGCCCTGTCACAGGAATTGGGGAGGGTGAAAGGACTCTCGAGTACTAACCTAAACACTGCACACACATGCTTCGCTTGGTCTTTTGTTTCTTTTTACATGTTCACACAAGCCTCACAGTTAAACCGATCCAGATTCATGGTTTTCAAATCTTGCCTTTATGAGCACAATTTCAAGTACATGGCTGGACTCTAAGGCGTCTGTTCCCTTCAAGGTGGGAGTTCCAGGTATCAGACACACTCTTGAGGTCAGTGCTCCTCATACACGTGTTTACCAACGTAGCTAAGGGAGAAAAGGGTATGTCTCTGCTTCATTTCAAAGGCTAGTTTGAGAAGTGACAATGGATGCATCTCTCAAGGAAAAATACTTCCCAGTAGACTCTGCAAGATAGGAGCAGTCACTGGCATGACAAAATCACTCTGGAACTGTGGGTCTCGAAGAAGAACATTACACTGAGACTAGAGAACACACTTGACTTCCTGCCCAGTTTTATAATGTCTTTGAAATCAGTACATTGGATACATTTTAATTTCCATTGCTCTAATGAGCTGGTGATTTACTGAAACACTTTAATGGAGTTTCCAATGACCTTAAAATAATAGTATTTTTTTAAAAAGTGGTTAAGTGCAGACTTTTATGAGACAAACAGAGCCAGACTTCTCTTTCAAAAATATGATTTTGGCAAATGTGCTTGGTTCTAAAAATCTCAGAGCTGTTTTTCAGAGTGACAGAAATAAGATAAATGCCAGAGTAAGCAGCAGTTGATCTCACAATGCTGAAGTTTCAACACTAAATGAGTAAAGCATTCATTTATTTACTGCATACAGAAGCAGGTCCAGAAAAAGGTTTGAATGTCTTTCAAACTACCTGTGAACAGCATGGAAGCGCTTCTGTCTTGTGGCCACCTTTGACTCCATGGGCAATGCACATCTTCATAGGAATATTTGCAAATAGCATTTATCCTGTCATAGTCTGCACTTATTAAATATGTTCAGGCTTATCTTTTCCTCTTTTCTCTCTCATCAGTTTTTAACCTCTACTATTTAATACTTTCAGGATCTTCTACTCTCTCAGCATCCTAACTCTTTCTACACAGAGACACTGTGACTACTTCACTTAGAGGTTGAGCACTTGAAACTAATTTCCTTAGCCTTAATTTCCGAAGCCTGTTTGCTCAAAACCATACTGCTCTTTGGCAAGGTTTTCAGTCGTTCTTCTTCACTTCTGCAGGTTATCAGAAAGCTAGCTCTTTCCCCCAGGTATCATGACAACAGAGCCTCAGAGATAGAAGAATTTTGTTTACAATTTACAGTATGTATATATGACTCAACATCTTTTCTTCCTCCCCACTTTTGTCAGACCAACCTACTCCTAAGGAAATAATTGCCTGAAGGTTGGCTGACTCTCAACTTTACTGGTTTTCAGTGGTGCCTGTTAGGTAAATGTTTGACAGATTGACTATCAGTTATATGTAATACCAGAGAATTTCTAAAAATCTGAAGTAAGTCAAGCTCAGGCAACTGAAGATTTTCTTAGAGTTGGATGTACAGCTTTTACAAAGATGTTTAAGCTCCAAAAATAGAATGTGTTTTGATACTCCTCTCAGGTCCAGGGACTCCCTGATGTCCTAGTTCCCAGATGGGGTAGTTTGTGAACTGCTTTGTCCTTGCCCCTTTGGGAAACAGTAAAAAATGGTAAAGAAATAGATCTGCAATAAGATCCTACCACAGATATGATGGAACTCTTCCCAGCCTTACTTCAGATCAGAAGGGAAACCAGCTGTGAGAGAATGGAGCAGGTAACTACTTGGCAGGGATATGGTAGAACAAAGTGACAGCAATCACAGTGGGGTCATGGTCAAAGACAGATAGAAGAAATGGGGCTCTTCTGTATAAACTGTGGTGAGGAGATATTTGCTGAAGAATCTCTGGGATTGGGTGAACACTTGGAGATTTGTACACGCAGACTCCATGAGTCATAATCAGTAACCAATTACGAAGTATCAAACCCAAACAATGTAGATTTTTCTATCAGTTTTTAAATACTCTGAGCTTTTAGAAAATCCAGATCTTTCTTTCTTTTTTTTTCTTTCTTTCTTTCTTTCTTTCTTTCTTTCTTTCTTTCTTTCTTTCTTTCTTTCTTTCTTTCTTTCTTTCTTTCTTTCTTTCTTTCTTTCTTTCTTTCTTTCTTTCTTTCTTTCTTTCTTTCTTTCTTTCTTTCTTTCTTTCTTTCTTTCTTTCTTTCTTTCTTTCTTTCTTTCTTTCTTTCTTTCTTTCTTTCTTTCTTTCTTTCTTTCTTTCTTTCTTTCTTTCTTTCTTTCTTTCTTTCTTTCTTTCTTTCTTTCTTTCTTTCTTTCTTTCTTTCTTTCTTTCTTTCTTTCTTTCTTTCTTTCTTTCTTTCTTTCTTTCTTTCTTTCTTTCTTTCTTTCTTTCTTTCTTTCTTTCTTTCTTTCTTTCTTTCTTTCTTTCTTTCTTTCTTTCTTTCTTTCTTTCTTTCTTTCTTTCTTTCTTTCTTTCTTTCTTTCTTTCTTTCTTTCTTTCTTTCTTTCTTTCTTTCTTTCTTTCTTTCTTTCTTTCTTTCTTTCTTTCTTTCTTTCTTTCTTTCTTTCTTTCTTTCTTTCTTTCTTTCTTTCTTTCTTTCTTTCTTTCTTTCTTTCTTTCTTTCTTTCTTTCTTTCTTTCTTTCTTTCTTTCTTTCTTTCTTTCTTTCTTTCTTTCTTTCTTTCTTTCTTTCTTTCTTTCTTTCTTTCTTTCTTTCTTTCTTTCTTTCTTTCTTTCTTTCTTTCTTTCTTTCTTTCTTTCTTTCTTTCTTTCTTTCTTTCTTTCTTTCTTTCTTTCTTTCTTTCTTTCTTTCTTTCTTTCTTTCTTTCTTTCTTTCTTTCTTTCTTTCTTTTCTTTCCCCCAGTTTGAATGGATAGATATTTAATTCAAGAATTATTGATACAGCAGTTATCCTATGGCAAATAGTAAGGGAAGTTTGGGCATGTTAACTTTGCCACAGGGAAAACTCAATGCTTTAGTCCTATACTTCTATCAGAACTTAGTATCTTTTTGACTCTTATATATTTAAAATTAATATGTTTCATATTTAGTGTTTGGTATTTAGTTTTGGTATTTAGTTTTTTGCACTACAGATTACTTGTTAAGACCTTGCTGATTTATCATAAATAAGATGTGTAAAGGTAAGTCTGAAGATATACACCACATATCTAATCTGCCATCTAACCTTCACTCGCTGATCTGTGGTATTTATAGAATGCTAATCACTGGATTAGGCATTTACCTTCGGTAATATAAGGCAGACTTAGCTTTAACATTATAGTGGGCTCTATACTATGTTAAAAGTTTAATCATCTCAATCGGGGAGATTCTTCTCACCTGGGGAGGGGGCTGAAGGGAGCAGTTGCCTTCCCAGTGCCACTCTGGAGATGATATTACTATCCAGGATCATTTTCTAACTTTGCTTTTAAAAACTGTGGCAAAACCGTGTGCAAAACATTTTCTACCTTGTTTTGCAGTACTTTCCACTTGCTGAGCAATAATAAGTGCTGTATCTATCTACATTTAAAATGACAGATGGTGCCTGTCCCAGTGCTGATAAGGGTGACTGTACAAACACCATCTCCTTGATGGGGGAGCTGCAGAAAAATGGCACAGTCTGGTATGAAGTTACTTCTGTTTTATTTTGTAATCTCTACCTCACATCCTCCAAGGTGTGCGCTTATAAAAATTTGCCAATTTAGCCTTATAAAAATCCAGTAGTTTTACTAGTATGAAGAAATCAAAAAATTGGTGTTGGGAAGCTTAAAACCTGCTCATGTCTCCAGGTTCATACCCCTTTCCACACACTACTGAAACTAATCCCTCACCTTTCACCAAGGGAGAAATGGCCCAGTAGCAGCATGTCTGCTATGGAATCTGAAGTGATGGATGCTTGGGTTTTCAGAGGAAGAAGGCTCTGACCCCATGTTACTGAGAGGCAGGTTAGAGCTGTTAAAAAATCAGAGAAAGAGTTTACTTATCCAGCTGTTTGTTTGGGTTTTTCTTGCTTGCTTGTTTGTTTGTTTTGTTTGTTTGCTTGAACAGCATGAAGAACTCTTGGGTTTATTTATGCACATTCACCCATGGAGATATATTGCTGCTTTAGATTTATAAGAAGCTGAAGAGTTAAGAAATATGATCCTCTGTCATCCTGCTTTCTGACCAAGGAATATTGCCGAGCTGTTATTTACTTTCTGTACTTAAATTCTTGGATTTGGTTGTAGCTCCAGATGGTACATGTTTGCATTCACATTTGCAACAGCTGAGGTATAGTCGAGCAGCTTAAAATCTCTAACAAAACGTCCTTGGTTTAAAATGAAGACAAACAGTCCCCCTCCTTCAGTCAGCAGCATGTGTCAAAAAGTCACTTTAAATGTTACTCCAGTGTTTCTGAAAACAAAGAATAGCAGAAGATGAGTTAAACATAGATGCTCGGGGTAGATTTTTAAGAGGGGAGATTTTCAGAGCTCCTATTTCATGTCAAGATTTGGGGCAGAAGTTCAGAGGCAGCTACCTTCACTGTAACTCAGTAACCAGAGGTAAAATTTAAAACAAACCTAGTTTCAGTGATAGACAACATTTCACTGCAGGGCCTCCTAGGGCAGCTGCTTCTCTAATAATTTGCTACTTTTATTCTAACAGCCATCATCAAAAAGATGCTGATTTTATCAAACCTTAAGCAACCAAAGTATTTTAAGCACATGCTTACCTTCTATCACTTGAGAAGTTCACCTGCTGACCTTCAGCATAGGCTGAACGTGTTTAAATTAACTAGATTCATAGTATATGTAGACTTGCTTCAGACATAAGGGCCAAATCTCACTTTGCCACGGCGTTACCAGAAGCTAAAGACACTGTTTCAGAGCTTGTTTCAAAGCTGAGCAGGCTTCAACTTGGGCCTGGTATTTCCCAGTCTCCGCCTAGCTGAAACACGCGGTCTGAATGGGAGCTCTTGGTTCCTCTAGCTGAGAAATTAATACCTTTATTTCTCAAGAGAGACGGTTTGCACCATGAAAGAAGGAGGAGGTGGAACCCTTCTAGAAAGATAATGGTTTTATTACTGTCTCCTTTTCACAGACTCATAGAACCAGCCAGGTAGGAAAGTCCAACCCTTTTGTCATCATTAAGGCTGTTAGAAAGGTGAGCTGTCCTCAAAAGTACCAGTGACACGAAATTCACCCAGCTCCTCCTAGAAAATAAGTTGTATAAAACTCCTAGAGAATCCTGTTCTGAAGTCATATGGATGTTTATAGGCCAATTACATGTTTTTACGTGAGACCAGAAAGATAAGAGATCACTGAATCAAGGAATATGTGCATATATCAACCTGGTGTGACGTCAAAAAAGCTGCTGTCAGCTTCCTAGGAATGTGTTTTCTTCTGGTAGCCCATATGAAATAAGAGTGGAAGATTCTTTTTCTCAAGAAATGCATCTGCCTCCAGTCTCACCTTTTAGGAAAGTAGGAGAGCTCACATCACTGCTTAGTAATAACATAGTTACTATACGCATTGTGTATATACATATAATCCAACATACATATATATATATACATATACGTATAAACCATCTTGTATATGTAGACACTCTACTGCAAGGACAGCATTAAATTTTCTGCCCTATAGGTAAATTATTATAGTCTTTTAAAGAACTCACAGCATTGAGTGAACTATTCTGAAGAGCAGCGCCTTCAAAGTTTCTGAATATGAACGTCTGCTGATGGCACAAAAATATTGAGGTAGACTAGGGATGTCAGAATTGTAGAAAGGCTTAATGAAAATCATCAGTTAGGTGTCAAATGACAATTAGGTGTGTATATATACATTTATAAATATTTTTATATGGCAAAAGATGCACATATGATAAAACACTCCTAACTCCACTACTGACTAACATAATAGCTTCTGAACTGATGAACATCATTCAAGAATAAAACTTGGGGGCTGTGACAGTTTCATGGCAACAACAGCTCAGGAGTGACTTCTGCGAAAGGCAAAACAGAAAACCTCATCCTGTCCCTGTATAAATCCATGCTTTCCTAAGTCCTGGATACTGTGTCCTGTTCTGATGCTGTTCGCACTCCTCCTTAAAGAATATCTTAGAAAAGTGATAGGGCTAAGAAAGATTCAAAGAAGGGTAACAAGATGATCAAAGGCCTAGTGCCACTCTAAAGAAAGAAGCTACATCTCTAGTTTGGACAAAGGATGACTGTGTGAGTCTTACTGAGATTTGTAAAATAAAGCAAGCTATAGAGACAGTGAATAGGAGTGAATAGGGATTGATTGATTCCCTTTTTTTCTTCCCAGTACAAAAGCAAGAACCAGATCCAGCAAATATCATCTTCAATCAAGGTTTGTCTCACATCACAGGCATCCACAGAGCTCCTTGACATAGGCTGATGTGGATGTTCATGTGGCTTCAGGAGCAGACCGTGTAAGATCAGGGATTAGAAATTAATTGAAAGTTATTAAGTGCATAAAATCATTCTGGTTCAGGATTTCTCTCAAGCTACAAATGACTGAAGACAAGAAAAATACTCATGAGAAGAGTGGTATATATCACACATTCTTCCTGAAGGACTCATGTTTGGCTACTGCCAAGGTAAGGATGAGATGGCCATGCAAGCTCCTATATTATCTGACAAGCCTCTTAAGCCTTCCAAGTATTCTGTTAGTTGAATTAATGTTATGGACTATGAGCCAAAAATAATATGTCTTATACTTTTAGACCCAATAGCATATTTACTATTTTTATTCCCAGCAATGGTGTAAATATCAAAGGGCTATATGCAGCAATCATAGAATTGCAGATTGGTTTGAGCTGGAGGGGACCTTAAAGATCATCCAGCTCCAACCCCCCTGCACAATGGACAGGGATACCTTTCACTATAATAGGTTGCTCAAAGCCCCTTCCAACCTGGCCTTGAACACTTCCAGGAATGGGGCACCCACAACGTCTCTGGGCAACCTGTTACAGTGCCTCACCACCCTCACAGTAAAGAATTTCTTCCTAATATCTAATCTAAACTGACCCTCTTTCAGTTCTTTTTAATTTTGTGTGTGTAGTTAGGACACAATTTTTGTTGTCCAAATGCTGGCGTTTGTGCCTGAGGAGCAATTTTGTTGGTTGCAGAGAGAATGTGGTGACAGTGAATGTGGGTGTACATGCCTTGTAGATTGAAAAAAGTATATAAATGAAAAACAGAAGAAATAACATTGATGTGACTGTGTCTTACTGTTCTCCAACGTGGTGCTAGATAAAAATAGATAAAAATCTATAGGAGACTTCTCATATCACAAAATTGGGTTTTGTATCACATACTTTCTTAACATATGAAGGTATGAAGCATTGCTGCTGTAGCAAGAAAACTTAGATGCTTTATATCTAGGTGCATGTAGTTGCAATTGTCTTATTGGCAAGATTTAGAAAGAAGAATAAACTGTTGCCTCATTTATGAGCATAGCGCTAAATTTAGCTACTGGTCCTCTATGTTTGAGAAAACTGAATCATGCAGAAAGCTCATTTCAGGCAATTTTGAATCAGGGCCTACAGTATAGGTTTCACCTACAATTGCATATTGACTCATAATTCTAAATAATCATTCTCTCAGAAAAAGCTAATGATGTGTCCTTAGCAGTCATACTGAGGCAGTAACCTTTACTCTGTATTTCTGGTAAACAGTCGTAAAGTTATTATAATATACCAGGAATTCCTGTTAGAAAAAAAATATCATTGGCTTCTACCACTTAGATATATACACAATCAAAGGAAATATATGATGACAAATAGAAATGGTATCCAACACCATATGCTGGTGACATCAGGACTCACTGCATATGACTGATTCAGATCTCATTAAAAGAAAATTAGGAAAGGAATCAATTTAATCTGGAGTAGAACTTTAATTAGCACAATTAATAGGAACTGTGAAATAATGACCTGAACTGTGAAAGTGAAATGGTCAACTGTGAGATGGTGCTTTTTTTCCTTGGAGTACAGGAGCTGGGTTTCTCAGAAGTCACTTTCTGACCTAGATTACTGAAACACCACCCTGCTCACCAGCAGTTAGAAGATAGAGCTTCTTTTCACAAGCAAATGCTGTGTAAGAATGATTTTAGCAAGCTCAGTCTCTCTGTTTAGTACAGCCATTAGGCAATCTATGTAATTCATGCTGAACCTCAGATGGCATTAGCCCTACAAGTGGAGTTCATTCCACTGAATCTGAGGCTAGCTTGAATTTTACATCAAGAAGAAGAGGGATAGGGCTGTCTGAGGAGTCCTCTGTCACTGTGCCATTTAACCTAAAAAGCTCTTTGATACCCCAGAAACGGACAACAACAGGGAGCTGTTGAATGGATGGAGAGGTGGACCAGCAAATCCCACCAGTGGTGCTCTGCTCTGCCCTGACCTTCACTGCAGTTAATGGTAGCTGCATCTCAGCAGCACTCTACTTCTAGATTGCTCAACTTTGAAGCAGTCATCTCTTCCTCCATTTTTCATCTCAGAAGGGGAATATTTTGCAACATAAATATCATGGAGAGGTAAATAAATGGAAATTTTAAAATAGCCCAGCATGGAAAAAACAAAATTTATAGGGAAACACAAATTTGCAGCTATGCATGTGATGGGAGGGCTTCTAGCCAAAGGCTTGGAGATCTGGCAGATGAAGAGCTTAGAGCTGTTGTTTTTAATGCTCATTTTTTGTTAAGATGTGCTAAGAGCCCAAATGGTAGGAATACATAAACATTATGCTTGATGAAAAAAACTTAGTACCTCTTCCCCTATATAAAAACAAGCACGAGAGTGTGAAGTAACAAAAACTTGAAGCATCAATTTCTTCTTATCTAGGCTGAGTTCCTTTTGTTCCTTTTGTTCCTGCTACTTAATGTCCCCTGATGTTTACTGAAGAGTCCTGACAATTCAGTCATTCAGCTCTTGCTCTGCTACGAAAGTTCACACATGCAACAGTACAAATTGCCATTTTTATTTTGTTGGCTTGTATTAGGAATATTTAATTACACAGCAAGTCTGGGAGAAATATTCTGAAGTAAAGGAGGAAACTGCACTGGGTGCCTTGCATTGTCTTATTCTACATCGATACCAGATGCTCAGGCTGCTCAGGGAAGTGGTTGAGTCACCATTCCAGGAGGTACTTAAAAGACATGTAAATGTGGTGCTCAAAGACATGGTTTAGTGGTGGACTTGGCAGTGCTGGGTTAATGGTTGGACTCAATGATCTTAAAGATCTTTTCCAACCCAATTGATTCTCTGATTCTAAGTCTGCATGTTCTGTGTTTGAAATCATCATCTTTGAAAGGCAAGAGGTAACATCGTCATGAACTATAGCAGCTGACTTTCTGTGAAGTTTGTCTCAAATCTCACAGAAACATGAAATAATTCCTAAACATGGGATTTCCATCCCTGGGACATAGGTGTCACACATAATGTTAGTTACAGTGTAAAGAATGAACACTGTTAAGTGCTCTATGGAAAATAATGGTAAACTTCCACAGCATTTTCAGGTGGCTCCTTTAAACAAGAAATAGAAGTGCCTACTCAAGTAGGCACTTCAAGAAGTGCCTGGTGACACAGTATCATTTGTAAGCATTAAATGCATTCCTGCGTCCTCAGCAGCATTAGTTCGTGGGCAATGCCAGTGTACCAGTAAAAACATTGACAACTTACTCCTTCTTCACTGATGGTGTCATAGTTTTTCCTGGGCTTCCCCTCAGGGCCAGGCTGCACGTGTCATAGAGCTGGCCTTTGCCAAAAGACCACTGCCTGTTGGCAGCAGGCCAGGCACAGCCTGCCTGCACTGGAACACCGTCATAAGTGATGCCTGTGCCCTCGGCAGGTGTGAACCCTCCCTCTGGCCCAGGGTTATGGCAGCCCCGCCTCGTTCAAAACAGACTGGAGCAAATAAAGTTCAAGGTAACTTCACAGATCAGGGTCATATTACTTTTCAGCCACCCGTGTATATAAAAACATGCAATGCCTCACTGTGTGGCAGAAGTGCTCTCTCCTGCTGTTGATGCATAGCTCCACACATGCTGTTTCCTGCCACAGGGAACTCTGGCTCTATGGCTACCAAGATCCCAATTAAGAAATTTGGGAAATGTCAGTGTGAGACACACCATACTGAGAGCATCCTGTATCAGATCCTTAACAAAGAGCGTGCAAGTGAGACCAAGCGGCACCAGCAGCATCACAGTCCCCACTGCTCCACAGGAAGCAAGGATTGCTCTTGTTTTGACAGGAGAAGAGTTGTTCTGAAAACACCAGAAGCCACGTGCAGAAGAGCTTCTGGAGTGCTCTTGAAGACTTCAACTTTTATTAGAAACTTGCCTTCTTTTTATCACATGCCTTTGGATGATCAGCTTGTTCTCATACAGCAGAACTGGGCCCCTCTTTTCGTCCTGGGCATGGCACAAGAAGGGGTGGATTTTGATCTGAGAGAGATTTCAGTCCCTAGTTTATTGAAAAAAATCCTCCTCAATCAGTCTTTGACAGCTAGCAATGAACTGGGCAGCTCATCACCAGGAGCATCTTTAGCAGAAATTCAGAAGATGAAGAATCTCTTGTGGAAATGCTGGGACCTGGGCATAAGTGTTAAAGAATATGCCTATCTTAAAGGAATTATTCTTTTTAATTCTGGTGAGTCCTACTGCAAACTACATAGATGATTATGGGCTTAGAAAGACATTTGGCATTTTCATTTGTGTATAAGCAAATGTTTAGTTTTACTCTTTCCTATGAATACAGCTAAATGTTCTCAAAAATCCATATTCCACAATTTAATGATTTTTCTGCCTGGAGTGGTTTATTTCAGTTCCTTGGCTGTGTGCAGTAGGTCACCCACTGTAAGCCAAAACAGCTTCTGTCAGACAAATTTTAAGTCATAAATAATTAACAGTGTCACTTCAAATTGGTTTTCAGTTCAAAGATAATACAGCAGCCTCATCCTGTAGTATTGCAAAGGAGAAATGGTACATGGGTATACGATGTGAGCATTGGAAGTATTTTAACAAAGACTTCCTCTGTAATAAGAACTCTGGAGAAGATAAAATAATCCTTATCAACTGATTTTCATCGATGAGGCAAAAGTATGCTGTGTCGATGTTACACAGATTTTATTTATTTATATCCCTTATTTATATAATTTAGTATCTCTACATTCAAAGCCTGCAACAGCAATCACGGAGCAAACTAAAACTAGTGATTGCATCCTCTCACTTCAGATGCCAAGTTCAGGCTCTGCAGGAAGGAAGGTTTCCTCAGTCAGCACCATGGAGTGCGTGAGTCATTCAAAGCTGAGCTCTAAGTACACTGAACTAAATGGAAAGACTTACTGACTCCAGCCTGCTCTGGCTCAGATCCCCGGTCCTTCCACAGCAATCACTGCTGTTGGCTGCACTGTCAGCAGTGTGCTGTACTTCAGACTGCACCAAAAGGGTACATGAATGCTTCAGTTATTCCATTATATTTCTTGTGGTGAATGGTTTATAGGCTGCTCAGAAGCTGTATGACTTTATATTTGTTTCCAATGGGGTTCAGATTCTGACTCTTGAGGTGTAATGTCATCCAGATGTTTGGTATTGCCTTGTGTGTCTATGCTGCAGCATCAAACCAGTGGAGTTTGTTTCAGTGCGGGTTATTTTGTCAGGTTTTTCACAATAAAATCAGGCTGAATGAAACCTTCAGTTATATCCAGGGGGATGCTAAGAAGAGAAATGCCTCATCTGCAGCAGCTTACACAGTTTAACTAGCAGGCATTTTTATTATCTCAGTGGGTAAAATGAGATTTTCACTTAAGGAGAAAGCAGCAGAAGCAGGGTTATGTTCTGGATTTGTGCCTTCTAAGGCCTGCCGCTTCCCTAGGGTGCTGTGTGAGAGGGCCAGCAGCCCTTGATGCTGTCTGCAGACACATTCCAGTGTTTCAGGAATGTCACCTAGCTCATAGGTGGGATGAACCTGTTCTCTGGAATATTTCTCCATGAGCTGCAGAAGGCAGCCTAGAGAACTTCTGGTAAGCCTAGATTGACTCCAGATGAAACAGTTACAGTCTAACTCTGATCTGAAACAGGTACTTCAGAGGAGAGGTGCGCCAGCCCCCGATCATCTTCAGGGCCCTCCTCTGGACTCACTCCAGCAGGTCCACATCCTTCCTATGTTGAGGGCCCCACAGATGGAAATAAAAGCAGACTCTGTGCAGCACCTCTGTGCCAGAGGCTCTGGCTGGGTTACTGACTGAACTCATGTGGGCCAGCAAGAACATGCAAAGAAGAAAATGTGTGCCTAGCCCCTGAGGGGAAACAGGCACCTTGCATCAATGGAATCTAGACTCTCCAGAATATACTGGCATCCCTGCTTTTCCCAGGGAAGCCTTAGCTAGGTGGCTTCGAAGAGGTCACAGTTTCTGGGGGTGAAGGGTCCAGCTGCAAGGCCTTCTCTGCTAGGTCACAGGCAATAAACCAAAGGAAGGAGCAGGTAGGACTGCTCTGCCACAGAGGAACAGCTCAGAGTGAGGTGAAAATGTTTTTGTGCTTTTGAGAGTTGTCTGAAAAGCAATTGGAACTGTACAGTGAAGGGACAGGCATTGTGAAAAACAACACTGCTAATTAATCAGTGCTGTATACATACATATTTATGGAGTGTTTTCTATACATATATATATTTTAAAACTCCATCAAGGCTGCGACAGGACTTCTGTTAAAAAGGATACTCTTAAGAGGTTTATAGTTCAGCTGGAAACACGTGTTTTGCTGAGTATTATTTACAACAGATCTCAGAACAACAAGCGTCTCATTATATGTAAATTAAACCCAGCATTTGATTACACAGAAAAGAACAACAAATGGGGAAATTAAGCATATTTGAAGGGATATAAACAATTGCAATTTCATCCTGAATATACAAAATCCTGGCAATTTCCTTTCCATGAAAAATCCAACACTTGGAACCATCCTCACAGTTTACAGCTGCTGGTAATCCCGGAGGAGATGACAACTTTTCCAAAGTCTCCATTTCTGGCTAGCCTTGTTTCAAGTTTGGCTGAGACTTCCTCTCCTCTGGTAGTGACATTTAGGAAGAGAGCTGTTGAAAGCCGACAAAGGACAGCCAGTTACAGGCTGAAGAAAACCCAACCAGGTTGGTTTTGCCCTAGTAGAGGGCACTGGGCAAGAAGGCAGAACCTCCCACACTTAAATGAATGATCTTGTGTGAAACGCTCCCTGTTGTAAGGTATTCAGATCCCATCCCAGGGAGGTATGGAGTCAGTCACTGTAAAAGATGCCAAACAGGCCTAGAGCGTGTGCTATCTCTGTCCAGGCTGCAGCAATTCTAGGAAAGAAAAGATGTTACCCTTAGGCAGGAGGCAACAGATTGCTGAGAGCTACATGACAAGGCAATCCCTCCAGAGGCAAAGGATAAACACAGGGTGTTCTTTGCACTGAGCCCTGGCATCCACAAATGCCCTCTAGCCAGCAGGTCACATGCTATGGGAGGTATGTGATTGAGGCTCAAAACCATGACTCCATAGGACAGAAACCTCTCCTCTTTCAGAAATGGCTGAGGAAAAGGGAACACAGAACCAGGACCCATTCCTGTGGGTCATGATGCATCTCACAGAGAACCTTTATGATCTTTTTAGACTGTAAATGAAAATATCTACATAGCATGGTGAACCATAGTTCCCCAGCTTTGTTTAGTAAGCAGAGGCAACAACAGGGTGGAGATGGGGCTGGGTAGACCGGAGAACCATGTTTTCAGGCTGCGAGCCTGCTCACTGCTCCAAACCACTATATCCATCTTCCCGATGTTACCTACCTAGTGTAGATTAGAGCTGGAATTTTCCCACCTACTCAGACCATGGGTTCAGCAGCATTTAGTGGACAGACAACACAATAAAGCTTCTTCTCCATCTGTATTGAACCTGCTGTTCCTATGTCAAAACTGGATTTTAATGTAATGGGACAGATTCCTATGTGCTTACAATGCTGCTCAATGCTCCTTCAAATTACTGAATGACACATATCTTCTTTTACCAAAAAGTATGTTTAGATAGTGTTTATTTTTCTGTAGAGAAAGTAGTGCTATAAGCCAGAAATCCATCGGAGGGTTCAGAACCAAAGTGTTTACTCAAGATTTGCTGTTTTACTTTTTGTTTTGACAGGATGCTCTGCCCTAAAATGTCTCCCCTATGTACAAACACTGCAGCAGGAAGCTCAGCAAGCCTTGATGGAGTTTGCCTCAACAATGTTCCATGGAAATCTAGGCAGATTTGCTTCGATTCTTCAACTAATCACCTCTCTTCGAGACATTGATGCAGATGCTATTGAAGAGCTCTTCTTCAGGCCCATTCGAGGAGAGGCCATCCTAAACGTATTGCTTCTAGAAACACTATATATCAAGCCAGTCTGGCTTTGAAAACAGATGACATCTGAGGTCTCAAATACCTGTTTTTGAAGAAATGAGAGGTTATTATGAGCTAAATAAACACATTTCAAACAAATCATCGATGCTTTGTAAGCCATATTTTTTTTTGTATGAAGTAGTTTTTTTAACATTTTAGAATTAAAGCAGAGAAATCTAAGCATTCTGTGATTCTATGTGCTTTCAAAAACCCTTAGTTTAAACTAATCAAAGACCGTCTAGGAGCACCAGCATACTTTCCAGTTGTGCTAGGTTCAACTATATTATTTCTAGTGAGCATTTTTACAGCTGTTTATGCTATATGCTTTTGGCTTTCCAGAAGTTTTGGCTTTCAGGAGCTGGGGCAATGGTAAATTTTATTCAGTTGAAGATTAATAGATACATAAAAGGCTGGTCAATGGTAAAATCAGTATAAATCCTTCCTTTTCTTGGGATGTCAGTCCCTGATCCCAATCCCCTTTTTGTTCCACTGAGAACTCTAGTCCCTTGGCTGTAATTGCTTGATGGACCTCCCCCTTACTAACCGCTTTTTATATGTTATTTTCTAAGTCTTACAGTAAACTGTGGGCATTAAATCCCTCTCCCATTATTTCCAAAGTTCTTCCCTAAGTAGAGACACTGAACAACATGAACCAAAATTTTGTTGCCTAGACGAAAGCCGTTGCTCAGGATTGTTTCCAGGATAGCAATAACAAAGGCTGAGAGCTAGTGTGTCATGCCATAAACAGAAAAACTAATGTAGCCCAGTTTCCTACATATTTAAGACCTTTTTCCTTTAGCCCTCCCTGCATCCTTTTATAATTACCTTCACTTCCCTTCAAACAGATGTCAGATATTCCTTGGACAGCAGAAATGCTAAAATATGGTTTTCTACAGATGTGTACAATCTGTTCCTCCACCTCTCCCTGCAAGAGTTCCACATCTCCACCTCCAGGTTACACTACAGCATTCCCCTCAACATCTCACTGTCACCCATCTGTCTGGCTGGAGAAGAGACAGCACGCGTGTGCCGACTTGTCATCTGTCAGGATAAAAAAAACACTGAGCTTAAACTTTAGCTGCCATAATGGAAGATATTTGAATCCCTTATCTGTCCCATTCCTCTGCCAATGGTCTCCATGAAACTTAGAGGAATCAATTTCTGAGTTTTTTCAGTAGTGGGTCCAATCTAGTTTTGTTTGACAAGGGGGCTCAAATTCACCCAATGGGTACTGACAGGCAGGTAGACAGACAAGAGGACAAAGAGTATGATAGCTTAATGCACACTTCCTTGGAATGTCAAGATAAAATCACAAGAAAGAGAACTCTATTTATATATATAGGCATATATATACAAATTAACATCAATAGAGATGGATGTTCAAAGGACTTTCTTGTAAAGTCAACCAAGGAAAAAAGAAGTTCAAATAATAATAAGCATTTACTACCTACCAGTTTTAACAAAAGGCTACACATTTTCCCCCCACTTTGATAATTGAGGAATAAATTGTAGAAATAAGGGGAAAAAAGCAAACCCCAAACAATATGAACTAAGTAAGTCCCTGGGTACTAGTGATCATGCAAGTAACAACCTCTACAGTCGAAAAAACTCATCTTCTTACATTACAAGCTAACCAAACCTTTCAGAAGTGAAGCTTTTTTTGGCAGATATTTTCCATGGAAAGCCCTCAGAGTAGAAGTTTTCAATAGGGTTTTTTGTTAAAATGGCTCAATAGCGTTGCCACAGATCAATTGGTGCATGGTAACAGGATATTCCATGATTAGTTATTTGTGATACTGAATGAAAACATCAGTTCCAGACATTTGATTTTTGTCTGTTCTTAAAATTCAACCAAGCAGTGTACATTCGAAAATGGCATTTGTACATTTGGTATCAACAATATCATTAGGTAATAGACATATGAATTTCTCTCTCTCAAAGACCTCCCAAGTCCTAACAGCTTCTACCTCTACAGCAGATGCTCCACTTGCACAAAGAAAGTGCAGTGCAGGCCAGGGTGGAAGGAGCAGGACCCAGATGGCCTTGCACATGCAGCAGCTTCTGCAATGGGAATGGGGAGAGGATCCCTGTTCTGATCTCAGTGCTCCCATTGCTATTGTGAAGAGAGCAGAGAGGGGAATAAATATGCTCAGCTCACTGGGAAGAGTGAGGAATTTTAGACAGAGGTGAAAAATACAGAAAACATGCCAAATGAGAAACAGTCATGGGAGCTTAGAGAGAGGACCAGCAAGGGAGATCAAAAAAGGCAGGAGAGGGGGACAGAAGTAGCTTATTAATAGAGTTCATTTCTGTATAGAGTCCAGCTTACTTTCATAAGCCAAAGTCCTGCTTATTGACTCACCAACAACCTAAACCCAGGATAGGGTTCATGGTTCAGTAGCCTGAATTTCAAGCTACTGAGAACATACCAGACAGTCTCTGTTCACAACTTTACTTCTTATCAAAATCTACTGCAAGGTCTTTGACTTTATAGATAAGATATACAATGGCTTCAAGTCAACTCTCCTTGAATTGGAGGGCACAGTGCCAACAAGTTCCCATGGCTTGGCTCACCTGGAAGACAGTGCTGTATTTGCTGATGGCTCTTAGCCTGGTATGTGTCTATGTAACCAGTTGTCTGAAAAGAACGCCTAGCGCTCCACAGTGAAGATCACAGTCAACAGCTTGGGTTTTCAAGATGATCTGACCTTCTACCATGAAGGCAAATAATAAGCTTCAGAGGGAACTCCCACAAGATCTGATACTCATGGGCCTCACCTCGCTGTTCTCTGAATACAAGATTCAGTCCTTCACCAGGTCTTTAACAACGGATATCTTTAGTCCATATGCAATTAAAAAACTCAACAACCTTGAGCTAATGCTCTATGTAAGCAAACATTCCCTGTCTCACAGACCTGATCACAGAGGGAGCATGAGTTGCAATAACCATTTGCTTGTTTTCCTGTTCAAAGAGGCTGAGATAGTACTGTCTTGCTGAGGGCAGAGTTAGAGTCTGTATCTACTGTAAATAAACTGCACATGAAGGTGGAGGCTATGCTGGTACAAAAACCAGGCAGGAACAGGAGAGGTGAGGGATCATGAGCAGAGGTTAGGAGCAAAAGCAGGAGCTCTCCCTGGAAGGTGGAAAGGCACAGCACAAGACAGCCTTTAGAAGCCAATGGAAACAACGCATTGGAATGGAGAAGCAGAGACAGAAATGAATAGAAGGCAAAAGCAACACAAGAGAAAATCCTTGCTTCCCCCCCCCCCCCCCAAAAAAAAAAATAAAGAGCAAGAGAGAGGGAGAGAGAAACAATGAGGAGAGAAAGGCTTGTCACCACTTATTTTAGCTTCTGGAATTGAAACCAGAAGCACTGTTTCTCCAGCTGTGTACTCCACCAACAAAGTATGTGTATCCATCTCCCTCTAGCGCCCAGGAGATGACAGTATCACCATCACCTAGAGTGTGAGCTTCGCTGATGGAAACCTGCCAAATAAATTACCTAGTGCTGCTGATGACCCAGGCAGAGCTTTCACTCAGAGACATCTTTCCTCTCCCAGTTGCTGACTTGTTCAAAATAGTGTACGACAATATTTTTAAATTGTTAGAAGAAACCTACATTTGCAAAATCAAGAATGAAAAAGTAAATTCAATTTGCTTGCGAAATCTTGCTCCATACTCCTTCTGAATATTATCATAAGCTCTTCTAGTGAGCTGATTACAAACTCCTGTGGTTTCCCCTCAGGACTCCCTGCCTTACTTGGGGCAAAGAATGGCCTGTGCTGATGGAATTTGTTATGACTGTGCAGTGGAGGAGGCTGCTGTCAGCTAAGGCTTAGCTGTTTTTGTTGCAGCACTAACATTGCAGAATACGGATTAAAGTGGATCTACAGTGACAGAAGCAATGCTCCTACAGTTAAATTGGACAAATGACACCTTATAGAGTGTGGGCCAGCCAAATGAATTCAGGTGGCATTATTCCAGAGCAGTATTGTCCCAGAAAAAGGTTGTAACTAACAGTGTTAACTGGAGTAAAAGTTTTTTGTTTTTCACAGTGGCAAACACAAGGCCTGGGAAAGGGTGGTTTGCAGAAGTCATTAGGCTCTCAAAGTTGCAATCCAGGTCCCAACAGGCTGTATCTCACACCTCCAAAATAAGGTATAATGCTGTAAGCACTGAAAAATCAGTCTGTGCACACCTGAAGTTCAGGGGAGCTTTCAACAACTCTAATCTTGACACTTTCATTCCTCTTTTATAAAAAGAAATGGGTATAATATTGCCTTTTTTTGTGTCACAACTTTGAAGATATTAATCGGCGTTTGTAAAGAGCTAACAAATACTGTGCTTGAGCACATTAGAAAGTCGCACTGAAAATTAATAAATTCAGTATTCTATGCTATATTCAATAGCACAGACTAATGCAGAGGCTTATGCATTACAGAGAAAGGATGAAAAGAGAAGATACTGAAGAGTAAGATTTAGTAAGCACTGAGTAAGGCAGTGATCCTGTGGAAAAAAAAAACATGTAATTTGCTATGGTGGGACCCACCTTGCAAGAGAGTCACTTGCACTCGCCCTAGAGCACAGAGTGGCATGCTCTGAGAGAGATATGCCTCCCTTCTCTCACACCTACCTTAATTTTGGATCAACTACACTATGAATTGCTTTACCTCTGCCTATTGATACAGCTAAGGAACCCACCTGACTATTTGTGATTCATTGTCTAACTTTCAGATGGTAAAAGTGAGATTAATCCCACCTCTATGACATATACAGAAGTGATCTGGATCTGGTTTGCACCTGCAATATTAACATTTTCTAATTAACATTAGAAGTGTGCTTGGATTTGCAGTCCTGGTCTTTAAACAACATGTTTTAGACTTGTGCTTTAACCGAAACTTGTATTTCTAATTACTGAAACCTGATACAGGCTTGGAAAGAAAGATAGTTATCTGATTTTATTCACCTTCCCAGAAACCACTAAGACATATATAGGTCATTCTCGAATCTATGTCCTATGTATATCTGTATTAATATATCTATGCTGCTTCTTTGTGTTTGTTTTTTTTTTGTTTGTTTTTCCAGTGGAATGTCTTTATTACCTCTTTTGTAGAAACTAAGCTATTTCATTCAAAATCTAAAATTTCACTTTTGCTAGAAAGCAATTGCTAGTCACACACTCAGTCTTAGAGATAATTTTATTTGCAGACGAGCCTCTATTGTAGGGTATGGGTATGTGAAAAATGCCATTCTGTACTTCATATTAATGTAGGCACACATGGAAATTAGCATATGGCCCATTTCTACCACAGGTCTGTTGATCAAAGCAGCCTAATTCAAGGAAAAAAATGGAGACAAGTTTCTGTAATAAATTTTTAGTCTACAGAAGCTTCAGTTCCTTCAATGACAAAAAAAGGATCTCATTGAAGCCAGTGTTACCAACTGTACAGAAGGCCTCAGTCTTTCCCAGTAGGCCAGGAGAGAGGAGGGTGAGTCAGTAGTTCAGTTTTGCTTGGGCTTGTTATCAACTGTTGTCCTTATGAGGTTGTGATTTGGAAAGTACAAGTTGTCATTCTTACTGTGTTCTCTCTCTCTTTCTCTGCCTGGGGGGGTAGCAGAAATGTTGCAAGATGAAGCTCCACATCTCAGCTAAGATAAGAACATCTTCATCAAAGGAAGACACGGCCACAGCTATCTGCTAGCAGATAATCTCAGGAGCCAAGAATGCAAAGCTTCAAGTAGCGTGGGAATGGTCCCATTTCAGTCACAGCGGAAACAGCTCGACTCACGCATGCTCACAAACCATAGATTTTTACTAGGAGGGCGAAATGGAAACATAGTGTGAAAAATAAGTGTCTTGTTTATGCAAATGACCACACAGTGAAGGGTTTAATAATCTTTCCCTATCAGGATCTTATTAGCAATTAAAAAAAATCTGTCATACGCTTATAATAGACAAACATTTACTTCTAAATACACAAGCATCAGTCAGTGCATTGGACCATGATGCAGTAGATGGCTGTGATCACTGCAGCATGAGCATGGGGTTGTACATTTGTTGAGGAGCAATGCAACTTCTGGGAGCATGACATGAAGTATGATGACAGACAAGGAAGGGATACTCTAACCAGGAGGAACCCTCTCCACTGTGCAGTGTTGTCTAGGAACTCAGCACAACTGAAGGGAGGGCAATCAAAGATGTAAGGGTAAGGTGCCATTACTGGTGACATGCTACACAATGTTGGTGTATCAGAGTAGTCTGCCTCCAGACATCACATTGTCATACAAGAGTGATCAGAGAGATTTTGCATGCAGCTCCTGAGCATGCTGCTGGGTGGCAGATGTTGCTACTACATTTCTTCCAAGATCTTGAGTCCCCTCAACCCTGCTACATCAGCTTGTACAGTCCCTGCACCCCTAATCTGAGTAGTTTTCACATTCCTCTTCGGCACTGAACATGTGAGCCCTGCACAGCCTTCTGAGGGTGTATGGATAGGTGTGGACTTCCTCGCCCACACTCCAAGTTAGGCAAAAGCAAGCCAGTTCAGATCTGAAAGTCATGTATTTGCACAGATTTAACAACTTGGGTACGGCCCTGGGCCACTCCAGATACACAGATTCCAGAGGTGGGTGGCATCCAGTTGGCTTGGAAAGTGAGTGAGGCAAATATGTGTCTGTCTGCACCTGTCCTGGTCAATATATATGAGTCAATAGCATCATTATTAGGAAAATAAGATTAGGGCAGGGACTAGGAAGGTCCTCCTACAACATCCAATCTGGTCTCACTCATCATGGATATTGATCTTGTATATGATTGCATCCCAAAACTTATCAAGCTCCACCTCACGATAATCTAGGACGTATTTGCATACCCTATACATAATGGGACAGAACCTCCTGATCTGATAGTTGGAACTTTCTAATTCCAGAACTTTCTAATTCCAATTCTATGTTATTAACAGCTAATATATGCACATTCTTTCTTGTACCAACATCAATTCAAATAGCTTTTTTCACTCAATGTGTTCATCCAAGATATTTATAGACAACAGTTGTGTCCCATATCCATCTGCCTCTGCCAGCCCCTGCTGCCATCCCTACTCTGATAGGTTTCAACTTCTGGTTCACATCTCATTCTCTTCTTCTTGACTGACGATCTAATATTATGCTCACTTGACCTGCTTGAGCCAGAGGATGAATCTCTCTGTTACAGAGGTGAATCTCAGATTTGCTCCCATCTGTTCTCTCCTTCACCTGGAGGTCATTGTGTTTTGTGTTCTTTGTCAGTATCATATAAGGCTTCACTGCTCTGAGACTCCACCTCTGAGCTATCTCTATCATATCTTCCTCTCCTCTGTTGCAACTGGCTTCCCTAATTTTCTCTTTTGCCATTCCAGCATCTGTCTGCTTTTTCATATCACTTTCCATTAGTGAAAATTCACAATTATTTTCTCAAATTATTCTTCTTTATCAGTTAGTCTTTTTATTTTGTTCTGCAGCTGCATCCTTCTTCCTCTCTTACCCTTCAGGTTAGTTTCCTAGATCCCAGCCTTAAAGAAAGGATGCAAATTCTCAGACCTCCTCCTACAAATTGCTACACAAGCCACCCTAGCTGTTGTTTGTTTTGGGCAAGTAGAGCATTGCTTGCAAGAGTAATTTTTCCTTTGGTCTTGCCCGTAACAGTCTTTCACAAGAAGCTGAATGTGTGCAGTCGTAGGCAGTAGCTTTAATAATACATATGAAACCATCGGTAGGTCTTGTACCACCTCTTGGCACATTTGAAGGAAAACAACCCTAGGCATTCTTCTACTGCAATGTAAATCTTGCAGATCAGAGCAAAATCACTCCTGTTTTCTATCTCATTCTACTTCTTGTTATCATCTTCTCAGCATGCTAGGGAAAGTGTACTAAGAAAGCATACTTCTTCCTTTCCACTAATCTCACTTCTGGGTGATGTGAGAAGCCTAGCAGAGAAGACAGAGTAAGATGTTAGAGAGCATGAGTCTTCACATATTCATCATATGCCTAGGAAATACACTTTGTTCTGCTGATCTGATGGTTAGAATCTTTAGACTTCTCCAACTCACCTGCTTCTACTGTCCAGCCTGAGATCTCCCTTTCAAAAGAAACTATTTTCTTTCATTAATCTGAGTTAGTTCAGACCAAGGGTTTTCCTCCTATTTTACAGTGAAGTATTATCCCTTCTTTGCATTCTGAAATATATTTAAGTTACTGAGGGATCTTCAAAAGAAAGCATTGGAAAGTACAAATTTACATTTTATTACATCATGGCTAGGCTTCGCGAGCGAAGATTTGTGAAGGACTCTACCCATGCTTGCTACAAGCACGCTGAAGGCATAGACATTTCAAGAAAAACAAACCCAAACTGTTTGATACTTTCTGTAAAAAGGAGACGATGTAGAATAGAAATAATTTTTTTCTTTTTGTGCTGACATAGATAATTTTTCAAGTTCTTGTCTTTATTACATCCATCTCAGAAATTAGATGGAAGATGCAAGATCCTGAAAAGGATGCTGAACTTTGTCCTCTTGGACACAGCTCAGGAGACATAAAAAAATTGTTTGTGTTCACTCTTGCAAACAACTGTAAATTCTAAGGGCGATCCAGTAAGACTGAATCTTGTTTAGGTCCTTGCATTCTTAAAATATGACAATATCTCAGAACATGTGTATCTTCTTCTGGGGCAGACTTTCACATCTGATTGTAAAACAATGAAAGGACCAAAGGCACAAATAGAAATCTTCAGGATATGGGCTCAGCTGAGTACACAGCTCTTGACATTTCTGATAAAACTGTGAAGAACATGAGGAAAACAGACTGATAACAGATAAATAGTGTTTCCTAGCTTCAGGCATGTGGTAAATCACATTTAAATTATGCAGACTGGTAAGATCTTTCTTTTCTGAAGATTCATATACTTCATGATACTTACCTGTGGTTTTAAAAATATAAGGCACAGTAAGTGATCAGGTTGATCTTTATGGTTTTCCTCCCTTTCCCACAAAGATAAATAAATCACTTCTGCCCAGACTGAACCAACAGCAATAACCAATGTACTGTTAGGACCTGTGAAAGCACAGCAGCAGCATTAGTGTGTGCAAGCAAAGATCATTCCACGTGCAACCCACTCCAGGGCTCACAGTGTGCCGAGGGCTCCAGGGACAAATTGTACTGTGTACACAGCTTGCATTGCGTGGCATTGCATGGCATCTACCCGTTCACAGCAGAGAGCCTGCACAGCTCCACTGAACACAATCCCCTCTGAGAAACTCACTTGTTTAGTGGCTTCTGTTTCTCATCAAGTCTGTCAAAGAAAGCAATTTTTTACTTCTGAGCGGCTGGCTCACAGTGCACCAGAAAAAATATTGCTTGTTTGGCTTCACACAGGATCCAAGTGCAACCTCCTAACACACTGCAGCCCCTCTCCCATGATCTCCAGGGCTATATTGCATCTTTCCTGGGAGACCCATGATCTACACAGTTAAATGGTAGAAACAGGGCAGGGTGATCTATAGATTGACTGCTGGACTAATCCATCTGGAGTACCAAGATTGCTGTCAGATGCTAAGGCTGACAGCATGCTGAATTAGATTTGATCCTGTTTTACAGCTTTCTAAAATCTATTATTTGTGAAGGAAACAAATTGCTACTGAAGATGACCCACCTTTTATACTGACAGCCATGGTGGCTGTGGGACTATAGTATGCGCAGGCATGGAGTGTTTATATTTCAAAGGAATATGATTTTCTGCAATCCAAATTAATAGGATCTATTACTTAAGTCATCTTGCAGTACCATCATTATTATTGGGTATGGTATTTTTAACTATAAAAGATTCATGTTCAGATACACAGTTTCCCACAAGATTGCCTATGTTTGAACTGTGGGCATACAATATAGTGACTAAAACTCAAAGACTACAGTACTGAATTCTAATTCAAGCAGACGTGTAGACTTTGTAAGTACTGGGATTGCAACCTGTGTACTTACTGTCAGTGTTCTCAGGCAATGCCAGGACTGAACTGGGGGAAAAAAGGGCTCCTTGCTTCCAGAGGCAATTGCCTGGCACAAAAGACACACATTATAAGACTTCTGTGAGTTGCTACCACACATTTTTCCATGAATAATGAATTTCAGTCTCTCTACTGTCACTCACGTAGTCATGTTAAAACTGCATTGAGCTGAATTTCTCTGCATATCAGACTAATCAACAACAAATGAAGAAAATTTCCCTCCTGTGCTTTTCCTCCTTTCAAGTGTTAATTTAACAAGTGGGAATGGCAAACTGGAGCTGTATAATATTTTCTGGAATTGTTACTTCTTTCTTTGGCACAAGTTAAACATATGGAAAATAAACATATGGAAATATAAACATATGGAAAAATCTGCTCTGGGACTTTCCATTTAAGCATATGTGACAACATGTTCCTACTGACAACACTAGAAGAGTTTGAGGGAGTAAGAATAAATCTCTTAGGGGCTACTCTTGCAAGGGACTTAATTTCATGTCTCTGGGAAATGCTGAGCATGGGTTTCCGTATCTCCTATAGAGTTATTAGTAGTGCAATTAACTTCCCATACATCAATCATACAGTGAGTTATTAAGAAGACAAGTCTTGCCCTGTGATTCTTGCCACCTACCCTTTCACCAGTGACATCCACTGCAGTTCCAATGTCAGCAACCAACTAGATTCAGAGAAACAAAAGTTGCTGGCAGTATAAATTTCCTATTTTTTTTACATGAACCCACCTGTCTGTCAGCCTGGGTATCTAAATCTTGTCAGTTCAATCTTCTTGTACCTATGCTATGTAAAAAGTCTCTATTTATAGCTTGACCTAGACAAAAGCCTAGGCTTTACAACTAGTTTAGAATCAAGGCTCCCAAAAGAACAATGAACTTTCTTGCCTTCCACCAATGCCCCCTGAATTGGACTGGCCTAGGGGCTAATTCCAGCATTCAGATTTAACCTGACCAAAAGCAGAAGTAAAGGTTAGAAGTAGAGATACAACTATGGTGGTATTTAATTTTTAAAGAACTCCCAGTGAGATGAATATGCCTTGTGGTTTTTTTTCTCATTTCACAAAAGGATTGCACAGAAAGGAAATCTGAAACAGTTTTGATGAAAGCAATGAGCCCTGTTGGTAAGTCATTTAATAATTAACTAAACAAAGCTCTTGACAGTTCACAGTAGGAAATCTGATTCAAAAAGGGTGGAGAGAAAAATCTGATAGATCTATATTTCAAAATGTATTTCATCAAGTAAATCTTTATTGTTCCCTGCCACCTAATGGTATACATGAAAAATTACGAATCGGTAAGACAATACCCAATTTATGCTGTTTCTAATAGACTTCGATATATTTATTTAAATATGGAGAAAGATGAAGGTTAGAGATAAAAATGTGAATTACTGTGACTGGCTTTTAGTGAGATTTAGGCTGCCTAATTTAGTCTAAATCCTGGTGAAGCCATATTGCTATATTAAATGCCTGTGCTGCCTATGGGTGCCACTGAAAACCTGCCACAAGATATTCCATTCATCTAAATTAAACTTAGACAGAAGTTTGTCATATACTTATTTGAAACAATCTTTTATATGAAAATTACAAAGCATTAATGTACAGCATTACCACAACCTAGTTGTTTTTCTGAATGAGGCATGGAAATGTTGAACGAGTCTTAGATTTCCCCAGAGCCACATGAATTGCATGAGCATTAAGCATTCCCGCTTTTACTGGTGACCCACAGAATTTGCAGGTACTCTGTGATGATGAAGAAAATCTTTAGTCGAAAGAGAATATAGAAAGATACACTCTTTTTATGTTAAGATTAAAAATGCACCTGGACATTTTTTGCTGGGATGAAGAAAATTGATTGGGTGAAGGAAAAGAGAATACTAAATATCACAACCAGCTACTTTATTTAAAGGTGGCTGCAGGTGGGTGATTGCCTTGGTGCAGACACCAGTGCCACAGTGACAGCAGCATTAGAATCTGAATATGACCTGAAACCAAATTAGCCACAAAAAAATACTTAGAACATCCTCTAACTGCACAGATGGTCAAACTAAAAGAAGAGTTATGTAGAATGGAAAACTCCTGCCATTTGGATTAAATTTAAGTTAACTGCCAGCCTGAGTATCGGGTTTTTTGCTTTTATAAAATTAGTAGCACAGGTGTCCCTAGAGTATGATCTATTTTTGGGTAGCTTTGAATATTCACACACTGAATACAGTTTTCTTCAATCTTCTCATATGACAGCAATGAAACACGGGCCTAAATACTGCACTGACTTGAGCAATACTGCTTCTCTGGCTATTGACACTAGTTCAACAAATGGACAGGTGATGCAAAGAAATTGATGTCTCCATACTTAATGGCATACTTTACAATTGTACAGCAGGAATAGGACTTTCACTTATTCACTCGCTGGTGGAATACAAATTCTGTATGCTTAATTTACAGAAATTACTATTAACATTATAAGGTGAGATTTGTTACTTTTGTAAATAATCACAGCTCCCACTCCGATCAGCAGCTCAAGGTCAGTTTGCGGCAAGGAGAACAGAATCTCATACACTGATTTAAACCTGTCAAACATGTTGCTTGGTACATGGTTATCTCTGGAGCAGCACCTGCCAGCAGCAGGCAGAAAACTGTGGAAATCTGTTGGGAACTCATGGGATCCAAAGGTGACTTCTTTAGATCACATGACTGTTACTTACAGCCACCCAAACTGAATAAAACATATCTTCCGACAAAAGATAATTCATGAACAGTGCATTTTTCTATCTCCTTTTGTAACACATTTCTAACTGTATATGTGATAGCTTTATGGGTTATTGTTATTTAAATCAGAGCTAATGCTATCAGTCTGAATAAAATAAGCAGATAGTGATCTAATAAAAATCATAGCAGAAAAATACAGAATTATGCTTACCTATAGAGAATGAAACAGGTAGCTCACTTAAAAAGATGTGGGAACTACACTGTGCTCTAGGGGAATGAATGACTATGGGGAAGCAGCAAGGCTTTGGCTCAGTGGGTCCCGGCACAAGTTGATCAACCACACGTTTTTAACTTCACTGAACATGGCTATACTATAAGCAGACACCAAAACTGACCATTGTACAGTAGTATATTATCAAAATATCAGGGAGGTATTCCAGTATATTTTATGCATGATCTAATCAGTGGATATGTTCTATCCTAAAAATCCTAAATATACAGGACATCTGTATATTTGCTTTTTGAACAATACATATGAAGAATCTATCAATCCACTTATTTCTGAATCTAATTAAGATTTATTGGCATACTTTCCTGATTGGTCAAATAGGAATTCTTGTTTGTTACTGAAGAATAACAGATATTTTAGAACTGCAAGGTATTATTAAGATTATTTCAGTATGACTTTACCCAGTAGTTTTGCTATCATGACTGTAACTTTTGTTTGAGCTACAGTACATCTTCTACAAAGAAATCCAGTTATTATTTGAAGAATGGAAGTGATGAAAATCCAGAATGCTGTCAGGTGAATTGTTCCTATATTTAACTATCCCCAGGATAGAAATGTGAACCTTATTCCTTGTACAAATTGGACTTCATTATGACTTTTTTTGCATTAGAATTAGGAGCTGTCATCTATTAGAAATCATTTCCCTGGGCAGGTATTTCTAGATTGAGTTACAGTAGAAAATAGAGTTAAATATGCTCTGTGGTTTCAAGGCAATTAAAATTGATTGAATTAAAAAGTGGAGAATGGGATTCTCTTCCCGTAATTATGAAACACTGAAATGTCTTATTAAAAAAGCTGAGCAACATCTCTGTGGATATACACCACTGTTTCTACCCTTGATTCACTTAATGCTAAGAATTTCTCATGTAATTTTAAAATAAGACTGTCTTCAACTTGAGTTCGATCATTCTGGTGCAGTGTCTAAAATTCTAAAAAGCAACTGGGGATAAAAGCCACAGTTACTATTCTAGACTGAGTGGGATGCACTCTCTTACCACAGAGGTGGGTCATATGTCAAAAATAACTGGATGATTTCTGGCCTGGCATGCAAATGGGTACAAAACCACTCCATTCCTTCCTTCGCTTCTTTTCCTTTTTTTCCTGCTCTCTGCCAGACTACAGCTTGGCTGGACCAGTGCCTCTGGTCTGCTTTTTATGAAAGCATAAAATAATTTCTCTGCTAAACTGCAAAAGGTTCCCTGGCATTTATAAAACCTAAGATGAAACCATTTACTTCTAAGTAAGTGATCAAAACCATTGTTGCTGTGCTCTTGTTCAGTTTGTCTTACTTGTTCTTAGAGGTAAGACAACCCTTTCTGTCCACAGGTCTAATCCGTACAGGACTGACAATAAAACCAGCCAGGTCAAATATTACAACTTCTTGTTTTCACGTATCCAAGAAAGACATGACTGCTGAGTAAGCAGGGATAGGAGAAAGCAGCTCCAATGTACCAGTAAACTACAGAAAAAGAAGGACGAAGCAGATAATTAGTGTAGAATGAAGACAGAGGACAGCAAAAAAAGCAAGAAAACAGCTGCAGTGCCAAAACATAGGATTAGCATGAAAGAGGGCTTACTAGCAGCTCCTATAAGACAGGGTGAATCAGCTAATTGACTGTTGGGGTGGAAACATGCTACAAAATTCTTTTAATGAACCAGAGAGCAGTGAGGAAAACTTACAGCAACACTATAGCATGTCAGACAGAATTGACAGAAAAACAACTATGCCTAAAGAAATGCAACAGAAATCGCCTGGATGCTTCCTCATCTACAGAAATGTAATTTAAATAAAGCAACACCTGCTGGGAAATGCGACAAGTTTAAGGCTCAGCTGCAAGCTATGTAAACATTTTGAGAGATTTTGGAACAGAATAGTAGACATGAAGCCATATGTTTATGTCAGAATCCAATACATGCAGTTTGCTCACAATTAGATCCATGTCAGTCAGAGGCAACAACATGGACCTCAAAGGAGTTACGTCTGATTGATTCTGGCATAAACATGGACGTAATCTGGTCCATGTCAGTACGATCTGTGATCATCATCAGATCCTCATTAATTGCTCAGCATGATTATTAAGAACTAATAGTGATCACTGCCAGAGTTTTTTAGTGGTTGTCAACAACACTAAGAGAGTGCACAATGACTAATACACAGATGGGGAATGTAGCTGATTTCAGCTCTTAAATGTCTGGTGTATAGATTTAACAGAAGTGACCCTAAGTGACTGAACCACTTCCAAATGAGAAAGCTGACTTCAAAATGTAATTAAAGTTGCTTGAATATCATAACATATATCAGCAACAATATGGATATAATTATTACCCCATTAGAGCTGGAAAGACATGAATGCTGGGACTCACATAACATGCTAACATATTGGTCAGCCAAAGTACATTCGGATAAACCTCTTTGCCCATTTCCCTTTTTAATACCAGTGCAAATATCCAAGGCTACGTGAACAAACCATCTTTTGTACTCAAAACGTAATAATAATTTAGGTGTTAGTTATCCAGATACTTTTTTCTCTTTCACCTAGGTCTGACTAGCAGGTGAACACATCTTACTTCTTCCATCCTTCTATCATAAATTCTATAACTTCCTCTGTAAGATACAGGGCCACATGACCATTCTTTTCCTTTTCAAGTTCCATATATCATCAGGTGTAGGAGACAACAGTCACTTCAACAAGACATGAAGGAATATCCTTTATCTGCCTGTGCTGAAAACTGAAGCATCTCCTGGAATATCTGACCAGGTCATTGCTACATTTTATAAATAACACAGCATGGCAAATACAAACTGTACATAAACTGAATCTACCTTACAGTTTATAGTGTAAGCTTAGCAATTCACAGATCCAACAACTGCCATATTAGTAATAGATGACAGACTTACATGTAAAGTAATTCCTTTCTATACTGTTATTCTCCATTTGTAAATTTTGCAGATCTGGCCACAGCGATGTGCAATAGAGTTAAATTCTGCCTACTCAAATACACTGCTTTCTGAAAGAAGTACAATTCTTTGAATAGTAAATTTGTATATTTGTGATCTCTTCCACTATTAGCCATACAAATAAATGGTTATATACCATTTGATGGTTACGGCGTTTGCTACGTACTAAACTTTTTCAAGGATCTATGTTTTGCCTTCCAGTGAAGCTGGAAGCAATCTCAATATTTGACGTTTATACTCCCCTTTCATTGCAAAGATTGCTTTTCTATTGCTTATTAGAATTCTCACCCCCTTTAGAAACTTAAATTGTATTTTCATTTCACGGGATATACTGGTATATGTTAGAACTTGTTTGATCCCATGATCTTGAGTGCTTTGTCAGCAGTCTCCAAGGATAAAGGGCATGTAAAACCGCAAGTGAATGGTCTACCCATTTAGCAGCAGGATTAAGCCTTTCATTTTGCACAAGTCTCAATGATTAAGAAACTCGAAATATACACGTAAAAATACTTTTTCACAAAATACATACTGAAACAATAGTATTCACTGAAGTGGTCCTGTGGTCATTACAGGGATGTTCATTAATGTCTTGGGACTCAGATAGAAAAAAAAGAATATCTAATCATGACAGTAAGACATATTTCATGTTAGATATGAAATCTCGTATTCCAGTATTTAAAACATTTGAAAGAGCTGATGCCATATACACATCATTCTAGTTTCTAGTTTCTTTTTCCAAGGCAAGGTTTTGAGTTAGAGTTCTTGGAGTAAGTAAAAATTGAAGCAGTATGGTTGGTCTTACAGATAACAACACAGACAACTCAAAGGGGCCTGTCACGTGTGTTGGAGGCTGCATGAAACAGGTTGATGAAGAGGCATGTGTATGGACAAGATGTGAAGCACAGACAAAAGAGAAAGGATTGATGTGGAGGCAACTAAAAGATGTCAGTGATGGACATAAGGAGGAAGAAAGGCTGCAGATGCAGAGCAAGAAGATTTACCTGGATGATGGGAGCATATGGAGAAGGAATGTGAGGTGGTCACTTTGGTAAGTAGAACATTAGAAAGAATGCTTTTATAAAACCTGTCAAGGAAAATATGTACATATGAAAGACCATAATGTCAATAAAATAAATAATTTCACTAAAAAAATGTAATGAAGGTATGAGCAAGAGTGTTTGGAAAATAAGACCTTGGACAAAATTGAAAGTAAGACAGACAGCCAGGTTGGATGTGCAGTTGAGGGAGGTTTTGAGAAACAGAGTGAAACAGGTCATATCTGCAGGTCTATGAATTCTTTTTCTCCTTCCAGGCCACCTGCTGGGGTAGAATTTGAGGATTTCAGATATTTGTGAAGGGAGCCTAGAAGAGAAATGGAGAAGAGTATGCAGTGACAGAAAAAGGCAGAATGGATTCAAACCGAAAGAGAGTAGTATTAGATTAGATATGAGGAAAAAATTCATCACTGTGAGGGTGGCATTGAAACACTGCACTGAAACAGGTTGCCCAGAGAAGCTGTGGAAGCCCGATCCCCTGGCAGTGCTCAGGATCAGGCTGGATGGGGCTCTGAGTAGCCCGGTCTAGCGGAAGGGGTCCCCTGCCCACGGCAAGAGGACTGGAACTATTTGACCTTTAAGGTCCCTCCCCACTCAAGCCACTCTACGATTTCTCGATTCTGGGATGGCGACACGACAAGCCCAGCGGAACAAAAGAAGAGCGTTTAAGGCGAGAGGCGAAGCCGTTGCTTCCAGCCGCGGCTGTGGCACCACCGAAGAGACGCCCACGCGCCCGCGCCCGCGCCCGCGCTCGCGCCCAGCGCGCGCGTCCCCTACGCCGCGCACGCGCAGCAAGTCCCCGTTCCTCTCCCCTCCCCCCCCCCTCCACCCACCACGAGACGGCCTCTGATTGGTCCGTCCCCCGCCC